>ML795804.1:294004-322781 GCA_009831015.1 Picea engelmannii
AATTTCTTTGGTAAACTTCTGAGGACTTTCTCAACAATGCGTTGATCAGTGATGGCTTCACCAGTCAATCTGATCTAGTTCATGATTCCCATGACTCTGGTCATGAACTGATCCACATTTTCAAACTCTTTCATTCTTAAAGTTTCGAATTGTGTCCTCAAGGTCTGCAATTTAACTGTTTTGACCCTGTCATTGCCTTGGTAGGCTGATTTAAGGATGTCCCGAGCCTGTTTTGAAGTACTAGCACCTCTGATTTTTGAGAAAATTAAATCATCCACAGAATTTTGAATCCATAATTTAGCTTTATTTTCTGTGTTCCTCTGAGTTGCCTGAGAAATTCTCTGTTGGTTTTTCATGGTGGCAAGGTCTGCTAGATCTGGTTCCACATATCCAAGATCCACTGGATCCCAGCACTCTTGTGCTTGGAAGAAGGATTTCATTCGAAGAGACCGGAACTCATAGTTCTTTCCAAGAAGAATCGAACCCTGAGTTGATCCTAAATTTTTAGACGTTGCCATCTTTTAAAGAATTTAACAAAACAAAAAAAAAAATTGTTAGAAAATTTCGTATTTACCTATTTCTTGCACTTAAATCGGGTCTGCTAATTTCTTGCAGGGACTTCGAAACTTTGCGATTCAAGATTTCGCGAGTTTCGACTTTGCGATTTTTGGCTACATGATTCTGACTTTGGGACTTCGTTATACGAGTCCTCCGAACTCTTGTCTCTCCAACTTCCGATTGCCGAAATGCAGAAGAGATCTTAATGACCTTGGATTGGCCCTTTGTCTCGGTTCAATGGGACCACGGGCCTAAATGTTAAAGCGCGGTCGGTGAAATGCTGAAATTTCACTTTTGGAGAATTCAATGGTTTAGATCCTTTGAGGATTTAGGGATATTGGGTTTCGCGACTTCGCAAACCCTGATAATGAGCTCTTCTGACTCCTCGATTCCTCTATCTCTGAATTACCAAAATGTCGAGTTAGCTTCAAGGATCATCGATCCTCGTTGATTTGAGATCAATGACTCAGATTATTTTGGAATTTCTCATATCAGTATTTTGTGAATCTTGAATTCGCGATTTCGGGTTTCGGGACTTCGTGTTTCCCGATGTCGAGAACATCTGTCTTCTCGATCTCCCGATCTCTGAAATGCCAATTTGCCAAAACGAATTTAACTTCAGTTAGCCCCTTGGGCTATACCTCTGGTCCACATGACCTCTCCTAATATGACCGTAGTCACTTTCGGGGTTTCGTGACTCAAGCACCTAACCTCTTGGTCTCTCGACTCTCGAAAAGCTGATTCCCGAAATGTCGATGGCCTTTCCTTTCGGGACATTCCCCAAAGGCCCAGTTGTTGCCACGCATCCAATCAAGATGGACGATCCTCGTCATTTGCGATTTCGTGACTTGCGGCCCCCTGTGACACAAATCCTCTGTCAACTTGATTCCTCGGTAGCCGAAATGTCGATGTATTCTCGATCTTTGCCACGTGTCCCTGACCGATGGACGGCTCTGATCGATTTCTGTATTTCACGAATCGTGATTTCGAAATGCTCACCTCTGTGAGTCTCGGTGCTCAAATCTTTGAAATGGATGATTTTGCGACACATGTCCTCCCTCGAATAGATGGCTGCAATATTTTAGCTATTTTGGGACTTCCGCCATGGAGTGCCCCGATCTCTCGTCCTCGGGACCTCTCAACTCCCGAATGCCAAAATACGATGTGCTCACTCTTTCGGGACTTTCACCTCTCCTATTCACGAAGGCTTAACCCTCATGCATCTCCTGACAGATCCAACGGCTGTCATGTGTTTGCTCAAGATCTGATGGTTATCGACTATTCTGAACAAGATCCAATGACTCAGAATCTCTTCTGCCCTGTGCGTTCCAGAGGACAAAGCCTCGTTAACTTTCTGATGGATCTGACGGTTGTTGGTCCTCTGCGCCAAATCTAACGGTTGAAAATCTTTTGTCATTGCTAGGCTCTCCTCGTCCTTGTTGCAGTCGACTTGTGCGTTAGGTCTGTTCGCAGGGCCAATCTTATAGCTGCAACTACTCGTTCTTGGCTCCTTTGACGTGTTCTTTGCTGCCTTTGCAAGGATTTTCTCCTGCGGAAGAAAAATTCATGAATCTTTCAAAGATTTGAAAGAATTTCATGAGTTCTTTGAAGCTTTCTATTCTCTGCTGCAATCTTTGACGGATTTCAGAGACTTCTTGAAATTCTTTAAACGATTCTTCCTTCTGCAGGAATCTTTCATGAATTTGAACGAATTTCTTGAATTCTTCAAATGTTCCTGCCTCCTGCAGCTCTTCTTTGTGAATCTTTGACGAATTTGAAATTGTTCATGAATCTTTAAACTTTCTCCTTCTGCAATATGTTCTTCCTCAATATTTTGAGCGTATAGTGCTCTGCTTCCTAGTGTGAGCTTCCAACGACGATCTTTTGAGATGATGATGGACAGTTTTCCAAGCCTTGTGAAAATATTGTGTCCCATGATCTCGTGATCCATGTAAGCTCTGCGTTGTGATGATCATGTTGCTCTCTAGCCTATGTGAAGAGGCTTACTGTTGAAGCTCTGATACCATGATAGATTGTGAAGCAAGAAATGTAGAGAGAAAATAACAAAGCAGTAAACTATATTCAGTAGATTGAGAATGTAAGTAGAATAGTACAAAGCAAGTACATGAAGAAGTATTGTGAAAAGGGAAATAGTTGAGCTAAATGGGCTCAAGCAAATCAAGAAAAGAAGGTACAACTGGCAGTGTACAGTGAGCCTATTGAGGTTACATTATATTTAACAATATGGAACAGTATAATACTGAGTGTATACAGATTAACATGAAGCACCGAGCTATGTGACGTTTATTATTATATATGTTCAAAATTTATAGGGTTAGATGTATATGACAGAGGTATTAATGAAATTACAAACGCATGGGGAAAACTAAACCGGATAAACGATTGCACTATCGAAGAGGAGACAATCCTTGAAGAAAGATAAATGGAATTAAATTAAAGGTAACATTAAGAAGAGATTAAGCTTTTAAAATCAAAATGGCTGAACATTTTTTTTTTCTAAGGTCTAGTACTAATCTATTAAAAATACAGTAAAAAAATAGTGATTGTACTTGGGAATGGACAAAACTTGGGCTTGTCTTTAGTGGGAAACCATGCGGGGAAGAGACTTGAATATTCTGCTTGCCCTTGATGGGAAACTCGGCTTACAAAAACTTAGAGATAATTTTCTGTTTGTTTGCTGACATAAGACCAAAAAAACTTGCAAATTCTAAATAAAAAGACTGAAAAAAGAACAGAGGCCTCAACATCAAGAGTGCTTGTAGTCACGATGGGAGGGTCATCACCAGAAATTTCTTCCACAATTGGACAGCCACCGAAATCATTGTTTTTGTCGCTTGGAGAGTTGGACCTCTCCGAACTTGGATTGTTGACCCGGGGCTGCGCTTTTGGTGAAGGGAGCCATCAACGAATTGTGAGCAGTTGTCGCTACTGAATTGTTTGGAGTCTCCTGAGGCATCGAGGGGATAGGGTGGGCCGTTGAAGGAGGACGAGTGTAGGGAGAGGGAGGAGAAAAGGGACGAGGACGAGCAATGGGGGAGTGGGGTGAACGAGGCAAGCTGGTGGGCTCTGAACAAAGATGCCTTGGAGGTTGAGGAGGGTGCGGGCGAGGAGGTTTTTTACCACCCAATAGCTATGACGGTGTTGGAGGTGTGACGAGATGCAGGGAGGGAGTCTAAGACCTCTTTTTCTAAATCATCTAGAAGTTGCTGCAGTGAATCTGGAACCGAGCGGTCATAACCATCTTGGTTGGCCAAGAGGGGTGGGGGAGGAATTTTGGAGGCTCACCCACCGCGGCCACTTCGTGCATGCAGGGAGGCATGAGTGAGGAATTGTGCTTTCTGGGCGCTGCTAGGGAGGAGAGCCGCCACCTAAAGCAGAGAGCACTTGTGGAGGAGACAAGGAAAAAATGCCTGGTAACCTTAATGGGGCTTGATTTGACACCAAGAGAAGGGGGTGTCGAATCAAGCGCCATTAAGGTTACCTGCCCGCGGAAGCATTTGGACTGCTACAACGTACAATAGCCATGCAGGTAGGGAGCAGGGATGGAATTTGACCGGCAAATTGCCCATCACAGGGTGATTTTCCCGTCAAATACTTTAAAGAATTTCGACAAAAACATCAACTCTGTTTTGTTAAATATGTCAAAACGGGTATATAATTTGCAGAAACCGTCAAATTTGATGGGCTGTTGGAATTTGAAATTCCAACCCTGGTAGCGAGCGGGAGCCATGGGAGGAGTTAAGGAGCGACGTCTCCGGAAGAGAGTACGTTTAAACGTATGAGGAGGGGGTGAGGTGGAGGGCGTGCACTTATGGCATCGAGTATAAACGGATTTATTGACATGATAATGTACGTATGGAAAAAGTATATTTCTCAAAACACAGTCACAAATTCTGGTTTTGACAATATGATATCTAACCATAATAACAATCATATTAACAGATTGATATACGCACAGCCCGATTCTAGAGTTTAGATCGTCATGTGCATAACTTTTTTACTGAAATTCCCACTAGTTTTAATGCAGTGATTTATAAACAATGAAAACTAATGGAAGGCAACTTAAACCCTGACTGAGTTCTTTGGTAAAAAATGCGTTCATTTCTCCCCGAAAACAGAATATGCTTTTCGTATCGATCGTGCAAAGATATGAATCAATTTTAGTGTACGATATTTTAGAAAGAGGAAATAGAAATACGGGTTAAGTGACCCTTGGAGGGCAGGGAGAGCTCAGACATTACAGGAGCTCGTGCCTGTGCCATGAAGAATAAATTAGACAGGTGGGTCCTATATTTTTTACTGCCGAAGTTCGTAGTTTGGCAGTTTTCGGCGTCCTCTGAATTTTCAAAGGTCTTGTACGTTCTTGGTTCCATCGTTCTGCGAGCGGCCACAAGGTACATCCGTTCGAAAACATTCGCTGCTTGCTTTACAGTTGGTTCTAAGCCAATCAGAATAACAAGTGGAACAAAAAGTAAATGGTAGAGTTCAGTACATATAGGGACACGATCTGCATGGTTCACAGTAGTGTTAGATTTTGGCCCGCCTTTATTGGGCTAATTATTTTTTCCACATCAGTTTTTATATCAGTCCCATTAGTGGGCATTGTGAACTTTAATGAGACTGACTGAGAGTGGAGGGTGTTTCACATTATTCTTTACTATTCTATTAAATAGAATGTCGTTGGAATAAAAGGACAAAGTATTAGAGACCAAGAATGATGAAAAGAGAATGGAGCTTGGGAAGAAGAAGAGCAGTTGCATCCATAGTTATCATAATAAAAAGTTGTAATCTTCAAAATTATATTGTGCATTTAATATTAAAAAAAAAATAGATAATTTTAACATCATTTTTTTATTATAAATATACAATAAAAGTGATTTTCATAATAACTTTTTTATTAAATAATTGAGTTTCAAAAATATTTTTTTTTTCTTAATATCTATTCTTGATTATGATGGGTAATTTTAATTTATAATTGTATGCTTCTTAAACCTGCAAGTTATCAATATGGAATTTAAATATTTAAGTTAAAGGTGTTTAATATTTTGTAATATTTATTTTTAATAGTATTTAATTAATTATGATGACCATAATTATTAAGGATTAACATTGGTCTATCAAATTTTAAAAAAATGTTAAGGAATTATATGATTTGTCTTAGAAATTCATTTATGCATTGAAAAAGTTTTAAGACAAGCATTTCTAAAGCACTATAGTTTTTATGAGTTAAAAGGTTAGGAAAATGGTTTCATAACAAATATTTGAAATTAAGATCTAATTTGGGTATAAGTAGGACAATCTAATAGACAAGATTCACTTGATTAGTTTTCATCTTCAACTCTCCTAGTGCTAAAAAGATGATAAATTCTTAGCATGGAGATTGCGAGAGTTTGTTATTATTTTAGCAATGTTTAAATAGAGAGATACACTTGATCTTTTAGATATGTAAATGTGTTGAACCTGCACATAATAGATCTAGATGGCAATTGGCATACACAGTTACAGAGAAAATAGAAGAAAAGAGAAGCATGAGAGAAAGAATGGCAGAATTCTCATTAACCAAATGAATGAATGATAATTTACACATGATATACTCTGTATAACTCAACCAATGTGCACTGGAGGAGAAGCCAATGCGCCATAGTAGTGGTCTATAGTGATCTGGACACACAACCATAGCTACGAGAGTACATTGCCACCTAGTCTACTCTCTCGGGCAGTTACGGGAGTGAACTGCCATCTAATCTGAGTTAACTGGTCTATAAGTCTTTTAAATAATCTATAAGTCTTCAATTAACTAACTGAAATAGAGTGAAGTGAGGAGGAGATAAGGGAATCATGAGTAATGCGCCAGTCTCGTGATGATCCCAAGGACAATGTGCATTAGCTGGTGATGATCCCAATGTTGCATGGTGATAATCCCAATGTAGCATCTAGACTCCACTCAACTGATCAAACTGAAGTGAAAACTGAAAAGAATATTCTCCCCTAAACTTTAGGAGAATGGATAATGACTAATAAACATAGGAAAAATCTTAAGAAAAAGAAATCCTAGGTGTGTGTGAAGTAACTCCAACACCCCCCATAAACATCACTATGGTGAAAATAAAGAATGGGTCCCATCAACAAGGCCATGTTAGGTACCCAAATACAAAAAAAAAAACACTGAAATAAATGAGGAAAGAGGGAAAACCTCATGGGAAAACTCCCCCCTCAAAGTACAATGTATGTAAAAATAAGAACTGACAGTTGCTACGAAAATGTGTCCTTCACTCCAAGATGACCTTGAAGAGAATGAAACTTATGCTCAGTGAAGGTCTTGGTGAAGATGTATGCAGTATCTTCTGTTGAAGAAAAAAACTGATGGTCGATGATCCCCTTGTGTACTAAGTCTTAGATGTAGTGCATGTGGATCTCGATGTGCTTCATCTGTTGCCTCTGAACTGGAACTCTGCATAACTTTAAAGTGCTATGGTTGTCACACTAGATGATGATCGACTGATGAAACTGAGTTCCCAACAGAGTGAGAAAATGTTGTATCCACATAACCTGAATGGTTATGTTGATAACCCCTTTGTACTCTGTCTTAGCTGAAGATAGAGAAATAGAAGCCTTCTTCTTTCTCAACCAACAGATAGGCCGAGAACCAAGACTAAGTGCGTAACCAGATGTGGACTTGCGATCAATTATATCTTTAGTCCAGTCAGAATCAGTGAACCCAATGAGATCCATTGTAGAGCTTGTTGCATAATGAATCCAAAAGGTGATGATGCCCTGTACATATCGAAGGATATGTTTTTGAACCTTCCAATGTAGCTCATGCGGCTCCTGTATGAACCTGGAGACTGCTCCAACTGCATAGGATAGGTCCGGTCTCGAGTGTGTGAGATACAACAAGCTCCCCACTAGTTGTTTGTATAGTGTGTTGCCAACCAGTGGAGTGTCCCCGCTATCCTCAAGTATGACTCCTGGTAGGAAAGGATTTGGGGAAGACTTGTAGTCTATCATGTGAAATCTCTCAAGGAGATCTCATGCATACTTGGCCTAAGACAATTTGATGTCTGATGCATCCCCACTGACCTTGAGTCCAAGGAATAAATGTAGTGGACCCATATTCATCATCAAGAACGTGTCATATAGAATCCTATTGGATGGAACAATCATTGAAGTTGAGCAACCGGTGATCAACAAATCATTAACATACAAAAATAGGAGTAGAAGTGAATCAGCCGTCCTGAGCATGTAAACATTCAGGTCTAATTTACAATGTACAAAGTTTTGTGACAGCAGGTAAGAATCCATCTTGGCATACTATTCCCTTATAGCCTACTTGAGGCCTTAAAGATATTTCTTCAGTCGACAAAACAAAGATGAATCATGCATAAATCCATGGGGATGCTCTATATAGATCTCCTCAGAGAAATCACCATGAAAAAATGCATTCTTAACGTTGATCGAGATTATTTTCGGCACGAAATGAGATCAGAGATATAATAAAGAAATGCACAGAGATATCGCAGATATTTAATATAACAGAAATATATCAGAGATGAAACCATAAACACAGAGATACAATAATACATGATTTCTATTACTAAAATAAATGTACAGAGACTCTAAAAATACAGAATGAAAGACTCGCTAGAATGGTGGAAGCTTATCTTTGAGAAGAGATGTGGTGGCTACTCGCATTCGCAATAAGATGGTTACAATGAGGCTCTGAAGGCCTTTTTACAATAAGAAGGAATGCCCAAAACCCTAGACATCCAAAAATATAACCCTAGGAGATGAAGCACCAAAAGTCATGTGAGCCCCGTTTGGGTAAGTGAGTACATCAACTTCCTGGGTCGTAACTTTTGCATACGATCTTCGTTTTAGGTGTATGATAGCTCATTGGAAAGGTATCATCAAGGAGATTCATTTTGGTGGCTCAATTATGACTTTGGATATCATTGAGAACCTCGATCTCGAAAAAGCTTCATTCTAGGCCCTCAAAATGGCCCTGGAAGTTAAAAACTGCTAAAAATAGTAAATTGTCAAAATTGCGAGAAAATTGTTTTGAGCCAGTCGAAAAAGGTGGGTGGCCACCGATAACCACTTGTATCAAACGTCCATCTGATGGAATTCCTATACCTTGGTTGTTGCAATGGAAAGTGTCAAACATATGGAATCCATATTCTCTACTAGAGTGAATGTCTCATCATAATCAATGTCATGCACCTGCTGAAAGGATTTGGAAACTATCCTCGCTTTGTATCTACTAATCTATCCATTTGTTGCGCTCTTGGTCTTGTCAACCCGTCTGCACATGAAAATTTTATTTCCATAAGGAAGGGGAACCAGATCCCAAGTCTGGTTCTCGAGGAGGGAGTTGTACTCCTCCCGCATGGTGGATTCCAAAAGGGATTTCCAGCAGGCTCACCATCAAACTATGGATCTGAAGAATAAACCAAGAAAATCTACCTAGGTGGCAATGGTTTAGTGGAAGTGAGTTGCAAGAGGATTCTCCTCAAAATCAGATCAAGTACTCCTAGTATCATCTGGATCACCACCAATATCCCATGCATCTTGACGAGTATTCTATACCCACTTGGGCCTTTTCTTTGGCTCTGCATCTGCATGTGGATGCACTGACTTTGCATATGAATGTACTGACTCTACATCTGGATCATCTGAATTCTTTGAATTAGAACTCTCATCTCAAGAAGAGTCGTCATGTGCATGCTCATCATCTCTGACAGATGGAAGAATAAAGGTGCCTTCATGTGGCTGATTAGGTACATGCAAGACACTTTCCTTGAATTAGACACTTCGCTCAATGATGAGTCAGTCTGAGGAAAGATCAATAAGTTTGTATACCTTCACACTGTTGGGGTATCCAAAAAATATACACTCTTTTCTCTGTGGATCAAGTGCCTTCCTCTTCTCAGAGGGAATCTTGGCCCATGCACGTGAACCAAAAATGAGGAAGTGGGTCACTTCTGGTTTGAGGTCGCTCTAATCCTTGTAGGGGGTCTTATCCTTGAAAGATCTATGGGGAAACCTTTTTTGTATTTAGGTTGCATAATTAAGTGCTCCAGCCCATAATATTTGTGGAAGTGACTTTGCATGTAGCATGAAAGATGCCATCTCTTTTAGAGATCTATTTTTTCTGCTCAACAACTATGTTTTGTTGTGGAATATAGGGAACCGTTTTCTACAACTAAATCCCTGCCTCATGAAAAAGATCTTTTATATCATGGTTGACATACTGTCCCCCGTTATCTATTCAAAGGAATTTGATTCTCTTTCCTGACTGTGTCTCAACAAGGGCTTTGAAATCTTTGAGGTGTTGAAAGACCTCTTATTTTTTCCTGAGAAAGTAAATCCATGTGAAACGTGCGAAATCATCAACAAAATTGAGCATGTACCTTGATTTTTTGATTGATGGATGCGGAAAAGGGCCCATGAGGTCACTATGGATCATATCTAAAGGAGAAGAATCCTTTTGATTCTTTCCTTTGTCAAATTTATCTTGAGGGTGTTTTCCAAGAACACATCCCTCACAAATTCCTTTGGAGAAGTGGATTTCGGGTAGACCATAAACCATTCCCTTCTTTCTAAGTTGTTGCATATATCTAAAATTTAAATGCCTGAACATTTCGTGTCATATCCTACTACTTTAGTCAACATAGGTAAGTAGTAATGCATAATCTAGTTCAATAAATTATGAAAATGTGTAAAGTCTAGATTGATGATTTACCTCATCGGTAGCAACCCTGGAATTTTTTTTAATATAATAGATATCCACCACGTCAGGTGTGAATATGACTCTCTTTATGGTGTCATAATTTGTCATTTGATACACAGAGAGAAGATTGACATAAAGTTTGGGAAAGTGCAACACATTCTCAAAGCTTAAGTTTGTGAGTTCAATTATTTCTTTGCTAGTGACCTCGACTAGAGAGTTGTCCCCCATCAGAATAGGAGGACCTTTGCATGCATCCAATGAAGAATATAATTATTTTTTGGAATTCATGTGGTGTGATGCACCTGAATATACGATCCAAGAATCGGGAGAGGAGTTGATGGAAATCAAGGCATGGATAAAATTGTCTTTCTTGGGATTCTCATCTTCTGGCTTCTTCTTCTTGGCGCCCTCAAGTATGCAATATCCAAGGTTCTTTTGTTGAATTATTTAGGTCATTAGATCTATTGTTTTCTACATACATGCATATTCTGGATGGAGTTGTTTATGGAAGTAAGTGCATTTCTCCCATTTTCTTCGCTTTCCACCTTTAGATATGGAGGCATCGTTGAAGGGTTTTGAGTACCCTTCCTTCTTAGGATTTTCATGTTCTTTCCTTTTGTCTTTGTCTTTAGATTTACGATATTAATGATCACTTCCATATTTCATAGTAAGTGCATGCACCTTTGGGCCTTTGATTTTTCCCATATTGATGAGCGTGTTCTTCCCTTGTGTCAGAGACTTGATAAAGGCCTCAAGAGAGGCATTTTCCAAGTAGATCCATAGGAGAATCTAACTGAATGAAATGTGGATACAAACATTGATTATTCTTGACCAACTTTGGAGAGAATGGTGAGAACCATTTGTTTCTCCTCCTTAGATTTATCAACCCCACAAGGCTTGAGTTGCAGTAACAAATCCTTATATTTGGTAAAGAAATCTTGGATATTGTCGAAGATTTTTCGATCCAATGTGAGAAATAACACCTCAATCATGTGTCCCCTCATGTCATCTTTTTTTCCAAAAATATATTCCATGGTGATCCAGGCTTCATTGGGGGTTTTACAAGAGGATATGTGAAAGATGAGTTCAGGAGAAATGAGACTAAAAATTGTTCTAAACGCTTCATCTATTCGATTTAGATAGTTGGATTTTTATATGGATGATGTTGGTTTTGTCTCTATGTTCATGTTTAACCTGTACAATCCTATGCTTCAAAGATGAATTATCATATTCTCCTTCCATACAAAGAAGTTGTAAGGTATAAGAATGAATTCTTTTCAAAATTCCATTTTTCTGTTTTCTTCAATCTTCGATACCTGCAAAAATAATTTGGTGTGTATTTTCCCTAGAAGTCCATCAGCTCTGATACCATGTAAATCTGTTGAAACTACATAGAATAGATATAGCTGGGAATTGACATATACAGTTGTAGAGAAAATAAAATAAAAGAGAAGCAAGAGAGAAAGAATGGAAGAATTCTCATTAACCAAATGAATGAATCATAATTTACACATGATATACTCTTTATAACTCAATCAATGCATACTATAGGAGAGTCCAATTCATAGTAGTGGTGGTATAGAGTCATTTGGACACAGACCAACAGTTACAATAGTAAACTTCCACCTAGTCTACTCTCTCAGGAAGTTACAAGAGTGAACTTCCACCTAGTTTGGGTTAACTAGTCTATCAGACTTCAGTTAACTAACTGAAATAGACTGAAGTGAGGAGGAGAAAATGGAATCATGAGTAATGTGCTAGTATAGTGATGATCGCAAGGACAATGTGCATTATATGGTGATGATCCCAATGTTGCATGGTGATAATCCCAATGTAGCATCTAGACTCCACTCAACTAATCAAACTGAAGTGAAAACTGAAGAGAATATTCTCCCCTAAACTTGAGGAGACTGGATAATGACTAATAAACATAGGAAAAACCTTAGGCAAAAGAAATCCTAGGTGTGTCTTAAGTAACTCCAACAAGATCATGGTCGATCACCTCGTTGTAATATCTTAACTTTTTCGTTATCCTATAATTCTTTATCCAACCGTAATTTATCATTAAATTGATATGGAATATTAGTTTTGATATTATTGTCATATTTATGCCAACCCCACTTGAGCCCATGTGGCTTTGAATAGATTTTGAAGCAACCTTAGGAAGCCTCTTGTCTTGCATATTATTCATCTTGTTTTCTTACATTAAGTACCTAGTCATATCCATGCTCTGAATAGGGAAAATAATTTATTATATGAAGAGGATAAAATTGGTTGTACTACCTTTAATTTTAAGATTATAATCTATAAAACACTTTTGGATTTTATTTATCTTTCTTCTTGATTTTGTACTTATGTTGCAGTCCCAAACTTCACTACTGTATAAGATAACAAGAGTGGCGAGAGTATCAAATAAGAGTTTTTTCTTATCCCAAATCCATAGATTCATTAGTTTACCATTGTTTTCATGTTCATAATAATATTTCCACCCTCCATTTATTGTTTTCTCAATTTTATTATTCCAGTTAAGCTCATTATGAATATTGATTTTGACATATTTGTATGAAGTCACTTCCTCCAAGCTATTATTTTCAAACACAAAATTATCATAAGTGATCTTTTTTTCTTTGATTACCATAACGTTTGTTTTGTCCATGATAATAGTTGTGCATGTACTGTAGGAAAATCCTTGAGAATATTTATTTCCTTGTCAAGATCACAAGGACACCTTACTATAAGAAAAATATCATCAACATACAAAGAAGGATGATGAATATTTCAACTAGAGATGTGTTGACACATATTTGTTCTTCCAAACAACCCTATAAATTGATGATGTATATGTCAAAAAAGGTAGGGAATAGGGGACAACCTTACATATCTCCTATATTAGAATTAATTTATTTCGGCTAGCCCTTTGTGTTCCTAAAATTGGAAATAACATTTTCATATACCCTTATTACAAGAACTCTCAACTTGAAAGAAATTTTTATGTCCTCTAATATATTCCAAATGTTGGAATTACTGTCATTGATGTCAAAGGATTAACGCTGTCATTAATTTCATATTATGACATTAAAATGTATGCAACACTTTCAATATATATATATATATATATATATATATATACACACATATGATTCCATAAGGGAAGAGTTGTAAAATTAGTTTCAGACCATGTTGGCATTTTCACAATAACTCATTTTCCGGTACGTTTCGGACCTTGAAATTTTGAAAAGGAGGAAATATCTCTAGGTACATGTGGTAAAAATTTCAGATGTTGGTTCACTACACTTTCATAAATATTCCCTATGGATGTTAGGCTTCATGAATGCTTGTGAAATCAATTTCAAACATATCATATTTACACTTTCAATAAAACTTATTTTATAGGATGTTCTAAACTATGCAATTTTAAAAAGACAAAGACGATATCTTGGGGTACATGTTGTCCAAATTTTAGATTTTTTTTCTCTACACTTTCATAGATATTCTCTGTGGAAGTTAGGGCTCTAGAATGCTCTTGAAATCAATTTCAAACAAGTTATGTTTTCATGTTCACTATAACTTGTTTTTTTTTAATCTTCAAACCATGAAATTTTTACATAATGGAGGATACATACATAAGTACCCTAGTAAGTAAAAACGTTAGGTGTTGGTTCTATACAATTTATGAGATATGATATGTGGAAGGTAGGGATTCTGAATGGTTGTGAGATTAATTTCAAACAAGTTAGTTTGACATTTTCATTATAAATTATTTTATGGGACTCCTTAGGCCATGCAATGTTTATAGAATAGAGGAGACATACAAAAGTACCTCAAGTAAAACATTCAAATGTTGGATCATTGTACATTATGGGATATGATCTATGGAATTGGGGGTTTTTGAATGGTCCTAAGATTAGTTTCAAACATGTCAGACTAAAATTTTTACTATAACTTATTTTCTAGGACTCTTCAGACTAGTAAAGTTTTATAGAACCAAGGAGACACACAAAAGTACCTCCGGTAAACATTTCATATGTTGTTTCATTTTATGTTTTGATATTTTCTCTGTGGAAGTTGTGGTTTCTAAATTGTTTTGAGATAAATTTCAAACAGGTCAATTTCGAATTTTCACTATAACTTCTTTTCCAGGACTCTTTAGATTTTGAAATTGTTATATTCTAGAGGAGACATATAGAAGTACCTTTGGTAAAAATTTCATATGTTGGTTTGGTGTACTATCTGAGATATTCTCCGTGGAATTTAGGGCTTTTGAATGGTCCTGAGATCAATTTCAAACATGTCACCTTATCATTTTCACTATAACTTATTTTTTGGGACTCTTCAGACTATGAAAATTTAAGAGAACATAGGAGACATACATAAGTACCTCAGGTAAAAGTTTCATAATTAACTTTGAAAAATTCGATATGTATCATGTTGTACAAGTTCATTTTTTGGAAGAGACCCAAAACAACAAACTTTGGGAAACTTACCATTTGGAAATTCAATTTTTTGTGAGATCTGGTAAATCGAGAAGTAAGAAGCAAACCTAGTGAAGGAAGAGGTAGTGACTAGACCCAGTGAAGGTAGAAGAAACAAGTAGACATGGTGAATGAAGAAGTATCAAGAATACTCAGTGAAGGTTGGTGCATCTCACACAAAGATATTAGTGTCTCTTTCTAAGTTGGTGCTTAGCGGTGGGGATTGGTGTCTCCAGTATATTAGTGTCTACAAATATATGTAAGAGTAGGTTGGTGTTTCTTAAACAAACATATTGGTGTAAGTTGGTGCTTAGGAGTGGGGATTGGTGTCTCTAGTATATTGGTGTCTACGGAGATATGTAAGAATAGGTTGGTGCCTACAATAATTTGTACCAATGGGGATTGGTGTCTTAAGTAGGTTGGTGCCTACAAATATTTGTAACAATAGATTAGTTCCTATAAATAATTATAAAGAGAATTTTTGTGGTTTTCCCTTGAAGGGTTTCCATACAAATCTTATGTTCCATGTTATGCAGTTAATAGATATCATATGTGATTTTTTTCTTATGGCTGATGAATGTCTGAAAAAGTAAAAATCATTATTATACTAGTTCACCTCCCCTGCCACTATAAGTGTATGCTAAACAATTGGTATTAGAGGAGGTTGATTTCGAAATGGTCTAACCACAAGAAGGTAGATCTTAGGAGCACACATGGCAAGTAAAGAAGGTTTCTCCACAAGCAATACTACAGGGTAAAACCATGAAGATGGGTAACACTTTCGTGACAATCTGGTCTCCAAAATTCCTAGCAGCAATTTTTCAGCCAAAAAGATGTTGCTGGGAATTTTTTCAGCCGAAACCTTTTTTGACTGAAAATTTTCACGTCAAATTTAATGACGCCCTCGAAATTCATGTACAATGTTTTTTGGATGAATTATTTTCATATGGTAAGCATATTTCGGCTGAAAGAATTTTCGGCCGAAACATTTATTTTTAACGGATTCCGTTAAAAACTAGGTTTCGGCCGAAAGAATATTTCAGCCGAAAACCTGAAAAATGGGACTGTTTGCAGGAAACCGCAAATTCTCTCCATCTAACTTCATATTTGGAGGTAGAAAACTCCTAAAAATACTCAGAATTTAGTTTCAGAATTGATACAAACATTTTTAAAATTGAATCTACTTTCATTGGGTATAATTTGTTTTCATTTTCATTGTTTTATCTAATTATGTTTAATTTTATAAAAAAAAAACTGCATAATAGTTTTATGTGAGATTATGATTCGGTGAAATGAAAAATCCATATCTCTAAAAATACACAGTAAAAAATTTTGGAAAATTTATATTCATAATCCTTAAACTGTTGTCTTCAAAAGCGTATTTTTAGATTTTACTTTTAAGTAAAAATTAAGATAGATACATGGTGGAGGAAAACATGTGTTTAAAATCTATAACTTTTTCAGATTGGTCATCTTCAAAAAAATTTAGAAATCATAATATTCATTCTTTAGATTCAAAACTATAGTCATGATAAAATAGAGTCTTTGTAGATTGTTGTAGTATATTTCATTTGTCCAAAACAAAAATTTAATAATGGATACATTGTTGTCGGAGAAAATAACTCATTATCTTTCCCTTCATTTTTAAGGAACATACTGTCAAACAATTGCCAAATTGACATATCAAATCTCAATAAAAATATTTGAAAAATAGTCAGTAGAAAGCTAACAAAACTCTTCACAAGTTTTTTTTATACAGTAAAGTAAAATTCTAAATAAAAAAAATACTTTTGTTTACCTGAAGTTGAAGAACCTGTTAAAATTAAAAAAAAAAATGTCATAAAACAAGCAAAAGGGTTAGCCATCTTCATCATTTTACCCTAAATTGTTTCACAGAAAAAAATATGCTTTATAGACCATAAGGATGAAAACATATTTAGTGGATATTGGTTTTTATATTTGGGAATCAATCTTGATTCGTTATACAACCCCTACAACTCCACCAACAAATGCGATCGGGGACTGAAAATCATGCAAAATCCATGAATTCCATCTTGTGTGTTCTATCAGAATTCAAGTTTGTCAAGGTCATGCATTGTGGATCTGAAAAATAAATTTGGGACAAGATTAAAAATATCTATGAAAGCGATGAAAATGTTAATAAGATAAAACTCCAAACTCATAGAATAGAGTTTGAGAGTCTAAAAATTAATGAAAAAGAAAATTTTGCATCCTATCTCCTTCGTGTGGACAAAATTGTCAACACCATCAAAGAACTTCGAGAAAAGGTTGAAGAACTGATCATTGTACAAAAGTTGTTAAGGTCACTCCACTTAATATTTGATGCCAAAGTCTCTTCCATTGAAGAGATGAATCATATTGATAAATTGACAATGGATGAATTGCATGGGATCCTCAAGGCATATGAAATGAGAATAGAAAAATAAAATACATCAAAGAGAGAAGCATCCTTCAAAGATTCAAATAAGACAAATAACATAGAGCATGAATCAAGTGATAGATCCAACAATGAATCACATGCATAAGAAGCACATTTTGTGAGAAAACATAAAACATGATTTATAAACTACAAAGGTAAGACGCCCTTTAAATACTTTAATTGTGGAAAAATAAGACATTTTGTTGTTAAGTGTACATATGAAAAAAATTAAAGTAGTGATGATGAAGAATATCATAACATTAATAAAGAGAGAAAACCTCATCAAAATGGAAAACATGAAAAGAAGAAAACCTTACATTAGCAAAATAAAATAAATTTATTTATTCCAAAGAGAAAAGTAGGTCATCTTAAGAGAGCGATGAAAGTTTCTCTCATAGTGAAAGAGAAGAAACTCATTTCATTGCCATAGAAACAAATATTAATGAGTAAAAAGGGAAAGAAACGATGGGTTTAGAATAAGAAGAAAATGTTGAAACAGTTGGGGAAGTGGATCTTGAAGAATAATTCATGTGTGCCTTAAGTGAAATAAATAATATTGGGAAAAACATTTTCAAGAAAAAGGAGCAGCTACAAAAATATGAAGAAGAGGATTGTGATCAAAATCCAAAATGTAATAAATCTAGAAAATACTATCATGAACCTAAAGGTTCAATTAGAATAAGTAGGAAGAATGGAAGAAGTGGTGACAATCGAGCTGAAGAAAAAGGAAGAAAATTGCGAAGAGCTAGAAGGAAATCGAAGGAAAGTTTTTTCAAGGAAACAATCATACTGAGGTAGACCTAATTTTTTGTAGGTGTACAGAGGCATACACCATTCATAGAATAAAAATTCACATACATACATGATTTGTGTTGTTTACAATTGTGTATAAGTCATACAAGTAAAAATAGGGGCAGGTTTCCAGTAAAAGGTTATTTCCAGGGAAATTTATCACGTCTTAGAGATTACAGTAAAAGAATCAAGAGTTGAAGACAGATTGGATGGAGCATCCAAATTCCTATCTTGGAAAGAAATAATGACTTTGGCATTGAATGAGTATGACCTTTGGGAGTTAGTGGATAAAGGAGTTAATCCACTAACATATCTGATAGCTTTAGATGCTCACAACAAGAAGGAGATCAAAGAAGAAATGGTCTTCCTAGATTAGGTGAAGGTCATCTAATCCCTCACCTAAAAGAGAAGAATATGGCCAAATATATGTTTTATTCCTTGATAATTTTATTCCAAAAAAAGAAAATGAATAGGAATATGGTATTAAGGAATAAATTCAGATTGGTTCGAATGTCTAGATCAGATAATGTTACCAACTATCTGATGAGGATCACACATGTACATGATTAGGTTGCAGCCATAGGGGAGAAAAATGAGGATTTAGAGCTTGTGAATGTGGTACTAAATGGTCTTCCCAAGTCACGCGAATAATTTTTCAAAGGAGTTTGTGCTCGGGAAAATATCCAAGATTGGTGGGGAATTTGGGATGATTTCATCCAAGAAGAGACTCATGAGGAGTCTAAGAGTGGAAAGTAATAAGATGAATAGGAGGATAACCTGGCCCTTGTCAATAACAGATAAATGCATGGCTAGATAAATGAATGAATGGTTTTATGTATAGCCCACACTAGAATAGATATGCATAATGAATGTTATGAATGAATGAATGAATGGATATGATGAATATTATAATAAAATGAATTGTTAAGTAGAAATAAGAGTAAGAATAAAAACCCCAATTCCTTCCATGAATGCAAACACTTGCATCTTGCAGTTGCCCATAAACCATCTTGGGTGAGACTGCACTATGCATTATGTGCATGGAGTAGCTTTCTGGTATTCCAGAAGGGCCGATGGTGATAAGGGGTTTTCTGGAGAACTAAGGAAGAACCCGGGTCAGCCCATATGTCCAACAAATGTGAAATATAAAAAATATCAATATAGGTTTATAGACAAGTGTGAAACCACAAACAATATCTTATCCATTATGAACCACCAGAGTTGGGTAAAATTAGACACTAGGGTGTGCATTTGAGGTTGAGGTAGTTTTCCCTTCAAATTTACATGAAATCCAAATTCTAGGTGCATGAAATCAACCTCTTATATTATTCAATTGAACCTTATATGCACAGGTAAATTTACAATTTATGTAACTCCATCTTAAAACCTATAAAACATTTTTTGGAGCTACTTAGAAGCTTGGGCTTGCATTTTCATTTACTCACTTAGTACAGTTTAAACCTTGCAAATTACAAGGAAAAATTTCTCTCTTTTACACAACCACCCTTTTACTATTGAAAAATAAATATGATGACCATGTATACTATCATAAACCACATCCCCAACAACTTGCACAACTCAAATCTAAGGTATAATACAACATTGGGTTACTTTTTACAAATATTTTTCACATTTCTAGGGTTTTACTATGCATCTCTTGATTAATTTTTCACATAAGATTATTTGATGGCTCTTAATACAAAACTAGACTTGGTTTATCTCCTAACCCACCATCCAGCTATTCATCAAAATCGCATGAATCTATGTGCATAGAAATCATCATTTTTGGAGTGTAAATGCACTATTAATTATACAAACATGTTATACATGTTGGAATTATCAATTTACAAACTAAATCCTAAATTATTGATCCTTCGACAATTTTGAGCATTCAATTTAATATAGACAACTCTTAAAATTTCTCACTTTGCTTTTACAATGAAATTTCATTGTTTATGGATATGTTGGAACATGCATTTTTTGGAGAACAGTGCAACAAATGAGGTAGATTGTACCAAGAAGGAGATCACACCACATTTTGAGAAAAAGTTGCCTGCATGACATAATTTGTGGAAATCCGGCGTAGATGTGGACAAACCTAGCCATGATATTAGTGTTAGGTTTTTGGAGTCATATTGTATGTGTTTAACCCGTTTTTGTAATATAAATAGAGGAATTCTAAGGTAGAATGAGGCATCTATCTAGGTGTCCCATCTAGGTTTTGTGAGATCTTTGTGGGACTTTTTGAGTACTTGAGAGCATATTTTTGGAGTTGAAGTTTGTTTTCAGAGTTGTGGAGGTTAGATGGAGTTAATATGGAGATGTAGCTGAGGGTCAGGGCACAAGTTGTGGAGATTTGTGTGACCCTTGTCCTCCTTAATACTCTCTATTATGATGTAATTCTCGCAGTTCCTTTTGATGAATACAAAAAGAAGAAGAAGATATTTGTGGACGTAGCCTCAGGGGGTGAACCATTATAAAACCCTGTGTGCAATGTGTCAAAATGTTTTACTGTTTTTGTAGTTATGATTGAATGGTTAGATAAATGAATGAATGATTTTATGTATAGCCCGCACTAGAATAGATATGCATAGTGAATATTATGAATGAATGAATGAATGGATATGATGAATATTATAATAAAATTCATTGTTAAGTAGAAATACGAGTAAGAAGGAAAACCCCAATTCCTTTCATGAATGCAGACACTTGCGTCATGCAGTCACCCATAAACCATCTTGGGTGAGACTGCACTATCAACTATGTGCATGGTGTAGCTTTCTAGTTTCCCAGAAGGGCCAATGGTGATAAGGGTTTTGTTCGAGAACTAAGGAAGAACCCGGGTCAGACCATACCTCCAACAAATGTGAAATAATAAAAAATTCAATATAAGTTTATAAGCAAGTGTGAAAACACAAACAATAGCTTGTCCATGATGAACCACCAAAGTTGGGTAAAATTAGACACTAGGGTGTGCATTTGAGGTTGAGGTAGTTTTCCCTTCAAATTTACATGAAATCCAAATTCTAAGTGCATGAAATCAACCTCTTATATTATTCAATTGAACCTTATATGCACAGGTAAATTTACAATTTATGTAACTCCATCTTAAAACCTATAAAACATTTTTTGGAGCTACTTAGAAGATTGGGCTTGCATTTTCATTTAGTCACTTAGTACACTTTAAAACTTGCAAATTACAAGGAAAACTTTGCCTCTTTTACACAACCACCCCTTTTAAGCTTCTAATTGCAAAATAAACACGATGACCATGTATACTATCATAAACCACATCCCCAACAACTTGCACAACTCAAATCTAAGGTATAATACAACATTGGGTTACTTTTTAGAAAGATTTTTCACATTTCTAGGGTTTTACTATGCATCTCTTGATTAATTTTGCACATAAGATTATTTGATGGCTCTTAATACAAAACTAACCTTGGTTTATCTTCTAACCCACCATCCACCTAGTCATCAAAATCACATGAATATGTGTGCATAGAAATCATCATTTTTGGAGAGTAAATGCACTACTAATTGTACAAACATGTTATACATGTTGGAATTATCAATTTACAAATTAAATCCTAAATTATTAATCCTTAGCCAATTTTGAGCAGTCAATTTAATATAGACAACTTTAACAATTTGGCACTTTGATTTTACAATGAAATTTCATCGTTTATGGACATGTTGAAACATGCATTTTTGGGAGAACGATGCAACAAATGAGGCAGATTCGACCAAGAAGGAGAGCATGCCACATTTTGAGAAAAAGTTATATGCACGACATAATTTGCGGAAATATGGCCTAGATGTGGACAAACCTAGCCATGATATTAGGGTTAAGTTTTTGCAGTCATATTGTAAGGGTTTAACCCATTTTTAAAATATAAATAGAGGAATTTTAAGGTAGAATGAGGCATCTATCGAGGCGTCCCATATAGGATTTGTGAGATCTTTGTGGGACTTTTTGAGTACTTGAGAGCATATTTTTTGAGTTGAAGTTTGTTTTGAGAGTTCTAAAGCTTAGATGGAGTTAATATGGATATGTAGCTGAGGGTCAGGGGACAAGCTATGGAGCTTGGTGTGACCCTTGTCCTCCTCAATACTCTCCATTATGATGTAATTCTCGTAGATGATTTTGATGAATACAAAAAGAAGAAGAAGATATTTGTGGACGTAGCCTCAGGGGATGAACCATGGTAAGACCTTGTGTGCAATGTGTCAAAATGTTTTACTATTTTTGTAGTTATGATTGAAAGGTTAGATAAATGAATGAATGGTTTTATGTATAGTCTGCACTAGAATAGATATGCATAATGAATGTTATGAATGAATGAATAAATGGATATGATGAATATTATAATAAAATGCATTCTTAAGTAGAAATAAGAGTAAGAAGAAAAACCCCAATTCCTTCCATGAATGCAGACACTTGCGTCCTGTAGTCGCCCATAAACCATATTGGGTGAGACTACACTATGCACTATGTGCACAGTGTAGCTTTATGGTTTACTAGAAGGGCCAATGCTGATAAGGGTTTTGTTGGATAAGTAAGGAAGAACTCAGGTCATCCCATACATCCAACAAATGTGAAATAAAAAAAAATTCAATATATGTTTATAGACAAGTGTGAAACCACAAACAATATCTTATCCATTATGAACCACCAAAGTTGGGTAAAATTAGACACTAGGGTGTGCATTTGAGGTTGAGGTAGTTTTCCCTACAAATTTACATGAAATCCAAATTCTAGGTGCATGAAATCAACCTCTTATATTATTCAATTGAACCTTATATGCACAGGTAAATTTACAATTTATGTAACTCCATGTTAAAACCTATAAAACATTTTTTGGAGCTACTTAGAACCTTGGGCTTGCATTTTCATTTACTCACTTAGTACAGTTTAAAACTTGCAAATTACAAGGAAAACTTTGCCTCTTTTACACAACCACCCTTTTTAAACTTCTAATTGCAAAATAAACATGATGACTATGTATACTATCATAAACCACATCCCCAACAACTTGCACAACTCAAATATAAGGTATAATACAACATTGGGTTACTTTTTACAAAAAAAAATCACATTTCTAGGGTTTTACTATGCATCTCTTGATTAATTTTGCACATAAGATTATTTGATGGCTCTTAATACAAAACTAGACTTGGTTTATATCCTAACCCACCATCCACCTAATCATCAAAATCGCATGAATCTGTGTGCATATAAATCATCATTTATGGATTGTAAATGCACTACTAATTGTACAAACATGTTATACATGTTGGAATTATCAATTTACAAATTAAATCCTAAATTATTGATCCTTAGCCAATTTTGAGCATTCAATTTAATATAGAACACTTTAACAATTTGACACTTTATTTTTACAATGAAATTTCATTGTTTATGGACATGTTGGAACATGCATTTTTGGGAGAACAGTGCAACAAATGAGGCAGATTGGACCAAGAAGGAGGGCACGACACATTTTGAGAAAAAGTTGTGTGCACGACATAATTTGCGGAAATCCGGCGTAGAGGTCAACAAACCTAGCCATGATATTAGAGTTAGGTTTTTGGAGTCATATTGTAAGGGTTTAACCCATTTTTGTAATATAAATAGAGGAATTCTAAGGTAGAATGAGACATCTATCTAGGTGTCCCATCTAGGCTTTGTGAGATCTTTGTGGGACTTTTTGAGTACTTGAGAGCATATTTTTGGAGTTGAAGTTTGTTTTGAGAGTTGTGGAACTTAGATGGAGTTAATATGGAGATGTAGCTAAGGGTCAGGGAACAAGCTGTGGAGCTTGGTGTGACCATTGTCCTCTTCAATACTCTCTATTATGATGTAATTCTCGCAGTTCCTTTTGATGAATACAAAAATAAGACGAAGCTTTTTGTGGACGTAGCCTCAGGGGGTGAACCATGGTAAAACCCTGTGTGCAATGTGTCAAAATGTTTTACTATTTTTTTAGTTATGATTGAATGGTTAGATAAGTGACTGAATGGTTTTACGTATATCCCATGATAGAATAGATATGTAATGATCCTGAGCCAAATTGTTCGCTTGAGACCACTAACTATTCAGTTGTGTATGATGTGCAGGTGTTTTATTGAAGATTCCATATATTAAGTATGTTCATACAAGATTCATTCAACACATGAAGATCACAATATACTCAAGATATAGAACACAAGCAAAGATCTGGCCTTTATTATAGAAGCAGAAATCAGATACAATAGAAAGAGCAGATCTGGAATAATCTTTAGATGACTCTAGTAGACAACATGTATGAGCTGATACAAAATGCTCTTGTCAATACAAAGAAGCCTCCAAAGGCTGGATAACAAATGAAGACCAATACCAAGTAGATTTGAACACAAACCCTCCAGCTGAAGAAGCCATACTCCAAGAGAAGACTGAAGCCCTCAATAGTTCGGCCCTGATGGTAGATGACTCCAAATGAGCCCAAACTTGGTCAGATGATAGATCATGGTAGTGGGATCCTCCTCCTGAATTATCAAGCCCAACTTCCAAGGCCAACCTCTCCAAATGTTGAATCTTCCAAGGGAGTTGTGCCCCCTGAATGGAAGAAACCCTAAGAAACTCATCCTTGAAGAAATATACCTCCAAATGATGTGAAAATATCCAAGAATGTAGATCGGGCTAAGAGAATCCAGTGGGAAAAATTTTAGATCCATATCTCAACCAAATATCTCTAGATATGAGAAATACAGAAAAGTGGGATGTCCTCCTAACCTCCAAATCATCCCAAACTGTTGTTGAAGATTGAGTGATGATAACTCCTCAAAGAAACCCTCAAAATGATGATGGAGAACCTGCAAGTAAAACCCAACTGATGGAATGCCCAATGCTCCTCTTGATTGGCTAGATCGAACCCTCCTCACTGGTATGGTGCACCCTTGCTGGAAACTTCCTAAACAGTATGACCCTGCTATATTCTGAAGCTCTAGAAGGAGATATGCTGAGAATAGAATGGTGTGGAGGAATCTTTCATCCCCAAGACCAAGATGTAGAACAAGGTGAGTGGATATTTCACCACTGAGTTGTTCACAAGGGTTTGTACAAAAAAAACCCCAAACGGAATGCTCAAGAGCAATAACAAGCAATACACCAAATTTAGAATGAATAATGGGTGCACCCCAACCTCTTACTTATACTTTTTCCTTCTAATTCTCTATTGAGTTAGGTTAACTCCCAGAGTTAACTTCTATTCTTCTGTTGAGTTATCTTTTACTTCTTTTATCTCTTTTCTTTCTCAAGTCAACTTAAAATATAACTTTATCCTAGTTGAACTTCCCCCTTAGTGTGAGACTATGACCTAGTGGGGGTGCCCAGGCCACTGAGTTTCCTCATCACCTCTCTAAGAGGTGGGGGACATTACAGTCTCCCCTGCTTGAAATTTTTTGTCCTCAAGCAATTCCAAACCTGCTTCTCTGACCATGTGCTCCTTTTCCCAGGTGGCATCCTCAATGGGTAAATCCTTCCACTTGACCAGGTACTCCTTGATGCTTCAGTTTCTGAGCCTCTTCTCTTGGACTTCCAATATCTCTTCTGGAATCAGAATAAGTTGTCCGTCTTCATCCATGGGGGGTGATACCTCAATAGGTTTGATGTGTTGGTTGAGGGATTTATTAAGATAAATGACATGGAAGATGTTGTGTATTTTGTTTCCCTGTGGAAGATACAACTCATAAGCTACGACCTCTATCTTCCTGCTGACTCTGTAGGGCCCAAAGAAACGTGGTTGCAGTTTCCCTGCTCCACTTCTTTTAATGGAAGCCTGCATGTATGGTTTCATTCTCAGATAGACTAAATCGCCAACCTCAAAAGTACGGTCAACTCGGTGCTTGTCTTCTTGGACCTTATGTTGGTTTTTTTCCCTCTGTAGATGATCCTTCAGTTCCCTGAGAATGTCTTGGCTCTGCTGTATCCAATCCTGTACCATAGGTGCCCTGCTGTCACTGAATGAAATCTCCACAAACGATAATGGATCATAGCTATACAACGCTCAAAATGGTCACATGCCAATGGACATATGCTAGGTGGTGTTGTAGCAATACTCTCCCAGATGCAACCATCTGGCCCATGCTTTGTATTTCCCTACCACATAGTTTTTTAGGTAGCCCTCCACCCAATTTTTGACTATCTCTGTTTGTCCATCCATGTGAGGGTGATATCTGATGCTAGGGGTCAAGGTCGTACCAACCAACCTGAAGAAATACTACCAGAAAGTACTCATAAACCTTCTATCTCTATCGCTGACAATGGTCTTGGGTAGGCCATGCAACCTAGAAGTCTCCCTGAAGAATAGTTCAGCCACCTATCTTGCACTAAAGTCGGTAGCTATGGCGAAGAAATGTGAAAAMTTTGTTAACCTGTCCACCACTACAAATATGCAGTCCTTTCCTTGTGTCTTTGGCAGCCCGGTGATGAAATCCATGGATATGCTTTCCCACTTGTGTTCTAGAATGGGAAAGGGTTGTAATAGTCMTGTTGGGTGTGTGTGCTCATCCTTGTTTTCCTGACATGTAGTGCACTCTTTGACATGATTAATCACATCCTCCTTGATACCCTTCCAAGAGAACCTTTCTCTCACCTGCATGTACGTCTTGTTGATCCCCTGATGTCCTGCCATTGGTGAGTCATGGCACGCCTGCAATACTTTAGCCTTGAAGGTTGATCTAGGAACCAAGAAGATTCAGTATTTGTAGTAGATGAGGTCATTTATAACCTTGAAATATTCATCTTATACCTGTCCATCCAGTACCTGGCATGCAAACTGATCCTTTGCATACTCCATCACCATATGGTCTTTTGAGTCAATTGTTACCCCTGTTATGGCAAAGATGGATGGCCTCTTGGATAGGGCATCAACCACCACATTTTTCTTCCCCTTGACAAACTCAATTTCAAAGTCATAGGCCTATATTCTTCTTACCCATTTGTGTTGCCTCTCGTTCAAGTCCTTCTGTTCCAATAAATATTTGTGACTGTTATGAT
Source organism: Picea engelmannii (assembly GCA_009831015.1). NCBI lineage: Eukaryota > Viridiplantae > Streptophyta > Pinopsida > Pinales > Pinaceae > Picea > Picea engelmannii. The sequence goes on from ML795804.1 coordinate 321,061, forward strand.
CTGACTTGACCACAAACCTGGCACCAAGTATTGCCAAAATTTGGCTAGTGCATGCATGATAGCCAACATTTCTTTGTCATAAATTCTATAGAGTATTTAGGGGCCCCTGAGCTTCCAACTCTCATAGGCAAGAGGGTGCCTCTTCTGCATCAGTACGACCCCTATTCCTTCCCTGGAGACATCACACTCCAAGGTAAAAGGAAGACTGAAATATAGAAGGGCTAAGACTGGGCACATACTCATCACTTCCTTCATCTTGTCCATCTCTATTTGAGCCTCCTCGTCCCACTTGAAGGATCCCTTCTTAGTCAAATTGGACAAAGGTGCACACAGCTGAGAAAATACTTTGACGAATTTCCTGTAATACATGCACATACCCAGAAATCCCCTCAATTCGGTGAGTGTCTTAGGAGTAGGCCATTCCATGATGACTTGTATTTTCTCCTGATGTACCTGTACCCCCTTTGCCCCAATGATGTTTCGTAAATAGAGGACCTCTGTCATTCCAAACTCACATTTGGACTCCTTAGCATATAGTGACTGTTCTTCCATGATTGAAAAAAATTGATCCACATGCCTGAGATGCTCCTCCCATGTCTTGCTGTAGATAAGAAAGTCATCAAAAAATACCAACAAGTACTTTCTCAGATGCTTGTTGAACACATGGTTCATACATGATTGGAATGTAGCAGGGGCATTGGTTAAGCCAAAGGGCATCACCAAAAACTCATAATGGTGGTAGTGACATCTAAAAGTTGTTTTTGAGATGTCTTCATCCCTCATCTTGATCTGATGATAACCAGAGAGAAGATAAATCTTCGTGAAGTAGATGGCCCCATGCAGTTCGTCCAATAGTTCATCAATCTTGGGTATCGGGTACCTATTTTTTATGGTCTTTTTGTTCAAAGCCCTGAAGTAAATGCACATCCTCATAGTGCCATCTTTCTTCTTCATCAGCACTACTGAAGAAACAAAAGGGCTACTGCTGGGCCTGATGTGCCCCATGTCCAAAAGTTCCTTGATGGCCTTCTCTATCTCATCTTTGTACTTCTTGGGGTGTCTGTATGGTGTGGTGATAACTAGTTTGGCCCCTTCCTCTAGCTCAATAATGTGCTCAAATCCTCTATCTGGTGGAACCCCTAGAGGAATAGGCCCAAACACCTTGTGGTGTCTGTTAAGGATTTCCTTGATCTTTGGAGTGTATTGAACCTTTCCCCATTCATCCATCTGTGTCACAATCCTGCATTCGGCTGCATATACTATCTGTAACATCCCGCTCTGGCGCACTAAGAACACTTATTATTTGAGGACACTTGGTCGCAAGTGATCTGGACCCTTTTTGATGTTAGACCTTTTTATATGATTATAATGTGATTGACAGATGACATGATGTGTTATTATTTGATGTAGACAGGTGCTATTGACTCAGTTTTATTGAGTGTGCAGGGATTTTGACCTTGAGGATGCAGAGGCATCGGTAGAACCCCCCTTGGACTCGGGACTGAGTCAGGGAGTGTGCTTTTGGGTTGATATGTTTATTATGATGTTTCATTTGATTGATGATTTGATGTTGACATTATGACATGATTATTGGTGATGCAGGCTGACGATTGCTTGCCGACTTGACTCACATATGGAGTAAAGGGGCCACACACAATTGCAGAGAGGTTGAGGGAAAGGGGTGGACAATAGCCCTGCCACTGCCTGCTAGCACTCCCGCC
>ML795804.1:323027-338614 GCA_009831015.1 Picea engelmannii
CCTAAGACCTTCTAGAAACCAGGGGGAAATTTTAGTGTGGCCTTAACAAATGAAAATTCAAAAAACAAAGGAAAACAAAAACTCAGACCATCACCCTCTCTTTATCCTTGTCTACTTAGTAAAACTATCCTCCATCGCCTGGATCTTCCAGTGTCCATCTCCCTTATACTTGTCTAGTTCACTTTACCACATCGCCATCCCTCCCCGCAAATCCTCTTTTTTTTCATTTTTGTAAAACTTTTACTTTTCCCTTATGCTGGTTTGCCATCGCCTTAATCTCTCATGAATCCTAAATATACAGACCTATTAATGGTAAATTAAATGATGAATGCATTTTTATTAAAAGAAAAATGAAATCTATATATATGTGTATTCATATTATAAACAAATTATAAAGGCAATAAAGTTAAACATGTGGAAAAAGAGAAAAAGAGGGGAAATAAAAAATGAGCGCACATACCCTTAAATTTTTGGAAAGAAAAAAATTTAAAAATTGAATTATATAAACGAAATAAACTAAAAAGGAAAAAAATAAGAAAGTCAAAAGAGAAAAGAGGGGGAAAACTTAAGTAAAAAAGAGAATTAGGGTTTGAGGGGATAAAGGGATGGGAGAGGGGAAAAGAAAGGGGCTTTTTGGGCAGAGTTTGCATGGCTATTGCTGGGAGAAGAGAGACCGATTGATTTTCTGGTAGGAGTTGGGAAGCCTCAACACATTTTTGAGTGGTAGCTCAGCCTTGGAGGCGAGCTGAGGAGCTAGTGACTCTCTGGTTGTGTGTGGCCCCTTTGCGGCTCGGGGGGCTGAGGGGGAAGAAGAGTACCCCTAGCGTTTGGATGGGAGGTACCGGTGAGCTCATTGAGGTCGACAAGCAGGAGCAGGAGCGGTAGGAGCAAGGAATCGTCGTGGCAAGCAAATAAGGCAAAGGTATGATCCTGAACTAAGTAGTTAGAATGCATAGTAATTTATGAAAGGACAGGGTAAAGTTTATTTGTTGATCTGAACGGCAAAATTTTTATTAGGGTTCTGGTGGACGGTGTAAAAAGAAATATTTACTGCTCATGATTTTTGACTGTGCAAAATTCCCATTATTTCTGCCTGGACCATGGAAAAGATTATTGTTTAATGTTGCTCCTTCCTTGCGAGTTCATAGTTTAAACTCCGGCATTTTCCCTGGTTGAATCCATCGAGTTTCTGTGGTGAGAGTCCCTGCGTTTTTTTCCCAGTCTAATCCCACTGCGTTTGATGGTGAATTCTCTGAGTTTTGGGGGTTATCTTTTCCCTGCGTGGGTAGTTATTTTTCTGCGTTTAGGGTTTAAACTTGCGTTCTACCTTCCTGGAGCGATCTTATCCCTGGTATTCCTGTAGATTGTCTTCATACACGTACGAACGCTGGTCCGGTGAACTGGATTACGGATCCCGTGGAGTCCCTATTACAATTCATGTCAAGACAGATCATTAATAAAAAAAAATTAATTGAAAGGAATATTATAAACTCCACAGAATAAATCACAATGGCTTCTGTCTTTTTCTGGTTAAATTGCAGATTTTGTTTCTGTATTCCGTGTTCGGTTGCTTGCCGATCCTCTTATTCAATAATTTAAAGGATAGAAGAGGACTGTGTATTTCTTTTATTGTTATTTTGGTCTGGTATTTACTGATTTCACAGCGAATTGTTTGATTGATTATATAAGAACTAAAAGGTAAAAATGTAATTATTGATGGATAGTGATTTGTTGATTTATATCATATATATAAGGTTACTCTCTAATATGACACCTAATCCTCAGGAAATCTGTCCCATGGTTAAATATATATATATATATATATATATATATATATATATATCTTCCCTTCACGCAAGGGCACCTAAATCCGTTAAAAAGTGATTTCTGCTCCTATTCCATGACATTAACTTTTAATTTTTATTTTTGTTCTAATACCTTTTCGCCTGGCATGCATGATCATTTGTTGACAGCTATGTTACTCTATAACCCTTCCCAACGACTTATAGTTGCGCCTAAAATCCTGGTTCAAACTACACCTTTCAAGGCGAGTTAATAAATGAACAGTTATGGCAGAGCGTAGTCAGTTGAATTAATTTCTGATGTAAGCAGCGAATAAGTTATCTGAACGTGGTAATGAGAGGTCCCTTGATTTTGATCTTCAGTCGTTAGCACCTTCTCAAATCTACAGAAAATTTTTACTGTAAATTGCGCCAGCCAATCATTCCCTCGTCTTGTCAAATCGCTGCACATTATCCCTGCGCCCTAGATCATTAATTTTTACTGCCCAACTTATTGCCTGATCCTCACATTCTCATGGCGTTTAAGCTGTCTCAAAAGTCGGTAATCATGCTGTCCGATTTAAGCTTGGGTTTATTTTTCGTTGAATTCTTGGGGATCATGGCGCTGGTCGAATTACATGCCTGTTAACGCGATTTATTTCACTATTGGCTCTACCACCGTTTAGGCTTGGAACAAATTAGGGTTTTTCTTACTTTGGCTTGCTATTTTCAGTATTAATGTGTGGTCCAATTGAATTAATGCAGTATTAATGTATGGTTCAATGGAATTAATTATATTATTTAAGTGAAAAGTTAGTGCTGGAGGAATTATGCAGTAATAATTGTTTTATGCCTTGGCGCAGTAATAAATATTACGTTGATGCAGTAATAACTATTATGCCTTGGTATTCTCGTTAAAATTGCAGTAGTAGGATGGTTAAATTGCCTGCGCAATGATGTTGGGGATTTGAAAAACTAATAATTGTTTTATTGTCTTGAAATACTCGTCTAATTTGCATTAATAGGGTTGTTGATTTAGGCAATGATGATGTGGATTCACAAAAATTAATACTTGTTTAAATGGCCTTGTTATTACTTGCTTAATTTGTAACAATGATAGGTTGTTTAATTTGAAAGATTAATAAGGATGGTGGATTCTTTAATTGCCTTGGTGTTACTTGCCTAATGGAAATAATAAGGTTTGTTCACTTTGCAAGGTCAATTAATTTTACGGCCAACTCACTGCCAGATTGTTATTTACCTCGTTGTTATAAATTTTAATTGGGTCATTTCAATTCTACTGCCAGTTTAGTAGGCGAAGGAAGAAGAAAAATAAGTTAGGCTAGTATGAAAGAATACCCATCATACTACCCTATGATTCCCGGTTATGACTAGTTACTCTAACGCTTGTATTATGGTATGAACTATTTTATTGTTTTATAAAATTGTTTAGGCAATGAAACAGTTACATTAGTGCTAAGGTGAATGCTGATATTTAGTGTTATTTGTTTTAAAATAATGAAAATGTAATGAGCATTTGAACGGTGTTATTAGATCAGGGATTGATAGAGGTGATGCTAGGCTAAGGTTAATGCTTATGTTAATGCTATTGTTTAAAGTAAGGAGAATGTGATGAATACTTAATGGTTATGTTAAGAATGTATAGAATTCCTGGTGCAATAAGTTTATGGAACTTAAGGTCTACGCTAATGTTATATGGATATTTATGCTAACAGTTATATGGATTAAGGATTATGCTATTAGTTATCGTGAACCCATGTTAAGGAATCAAGGTTCTCGGAACTAATGTTAGGCAATTGGTGTGGAATGGTTATGTTATGCTAAGATTAGGTAGTTCCGTTTGTTTTATGCGATAACTTATACATGTCATGATGTTGTTAATTTAAGTTGGAAGTTAATTTAGGGTATGCTCCTTAATTATAATGTTGATGTTATTCCAAGGTTGCAAGGTCATTGTAATGATAGGTTTTTGACATTGGCGGTAAGTTAATGTTGTCGTATTAGGCATGGAGAATTTCCATGAAGTACATTGTTGATAAAGGGGTAAATGTAGTACCTTATTGCATTTTAAAATGAGAATCTAAGATGGTCTTGACGAATTGATAGGTCATGGTATCTCGTCGAACTTCGAATCTAAACGGAGCCTTGGGCCTGTAACTAATATCAGTGAGTCTTAGATAAATGCCCTATCGTCTTAATGATTGGATGCTTATTTAATTATTGTTGCGCATGGATGTATGATTTTCTTGGTGGGGTCGGTAACCATTGTCCCTTGAAGTCAGATATAGTGCCTGGTCATAATAACAGTTGTTGTGGTCTGAGTCCTTGTCTCGTGTCTTCCTTAGGATACAAGGGTTCTCTGTTGTCTATTGATGTGCTGAGTTGTAATAATTATAGGTTGAACTGCTTGTGTCGGGCAGGAATTAGTCACCTTCAGTAGCCCTAGCATTCACGTCTGTACGCTTCCCTGCGTCAAGAATACAGTGCCGTATCAAGAGTCCCAGGCTGTTTAAAGGCACAGTTCCACTCTTGCGACACACTCTGAGACGTATCAGTAGTCTCGGGCTGTTTAAAGGCACAGTTCCACTACTGCGACTCTATTGTTGGATTCTTCCATTCTGTGACAGTACTGTACCTAACCCCTGGTGTCTATTTCTGCTTACTGCTGCTAGTTGCACACCTTGTGTCCAGGGGCTTTATTTCCTTGTTGTCACTATGATATGACATGTCGTCTTGATTGTGTTCATATTACTTACGGCCTGTTGGTTCGAGGGTGATGTAGGATCGAGGGGGTTGTTTCTTCTACACGCGCGCACACACCTTAACAAACAAAAAAAAAAAATTGCACCTATTTTCGGAGTTGTTGTCGTAACCAAGAGGGTTGTTACACTATCTCATCCCTCTGGAAGATGGCCTCCATCCTCTTGGCCGTAACTACCCTTGAAGCATTCCCTATCATGCCCCGAAGCACTACCTTTCGTCCACCCTCCTCTATAAATGACATTTCCATGGTTTTGTAGTTGGTGGTGATAGGCCCGAATGTGTTGAGCCACTGAACTCCTAGGATGATGTTGGTGTCCGGAAGGTCCATGAAATAGACATCCTATATCAACTCGTGTCTACCCAAGGTAAGCTTCATTCCTGGAATATATCTGTCACAAGGCATAGTGCTTCCTCCTACAACCTGCACTTTGAATCCTTCAAATTCTACTATGGGTATGTGCCTCCTCTTCAATAATGTTGCATCAATGAAGTTGTGGGAAGATCCTTCGTCAATCAAGACCGAAACTCTTTGACCCTGCAAGACCCCCCTCATTCGAAAGGTGTGATACTTGGGTACCCCACTGATAGATGCTAAGGTGGCCATACTATCTTGTCCTGTGATCTATTCCTCCTCTACTGCCTCAATGGTTTTTGCCTCCATGTTTTGTATCTGGCCAATCTCATCTTCCTCTTCGTTGTCTGAAGTGACCTCGATGTAGTGAACCTGGCCACGTCCCATGCACTTGTGTTATGGGTTCCATGCTTCCTTGCATGTGAAGCAGACTTGCTTCCTCCTCAATTCTCTCCTAGTGTTGTCATCTATTCTTCCACGGCCTCTGTCAAAACCCTTAGGGTCATGTCCTCCCTAGTTTATTGGAGGCCTTTGATCTCTTCCACCATTGTTGAGAGGTGGTCTGGGTATGAATTTAGGTTTAGCGGCTAGACCCAAATGCCTGGTCTTCCAAATGGCCTCTTGTAGGCTGGTAGGCTTGAAGGCTTTTACCCAACCCTTCAAGGGTTCCATCAACCCTTCTGTGAAAAGCATCACGAGCCTGGTTGGGGACATATCTTGCACCATCACTGCCAACCTTTGAAATTCATGAATGTATTCTTCAGTCGTACCTGTTTGTTTGACTTGGGTGAGCTCCAGTAAATCTAACTCAGGATCTCGTTGATAAAATCTATCATTGAGCCTCTGAGTGAATTTTGTATAGGACACAATGTGATTGTGGCCAAGTGTGGTGAGACCATGATACCACCAGTCATGAGCCTTGCCATCCAAGTACATAGTAGCAAACTTGATGGCCTCCATCTCCCTCATGGGGTTGAGTCGTAAGTAGGTATCCAACTTTTGTACCCAAGACTGTGCTGTCATCTTGGTCGTACCATCAAAATATGGAATCTCTATCTTTCGTGCTCTCTGTTCAAACTCAAAACTACCCCTGTGGTTCGTCCTAGGTTGATTCCTGAACCTAAGTTGGCAATACTGATCTAGGGACATCTGTCTTTGGACCCTCATATCCAAATTGTACTACTCCTTGGTACTCCTCGTCAGTTATTCCACAAAGTCTTCAACCTGTTCCTGTTGCCCTTCCTCATCTGTGAATGTGGGCATGTAAGGTCTAGGGTTATCTCTATTACCTGAGTTTCGGCCAAGCTGTTCATATGTGAACGTAGGCATGTATCACCTCTGATTGACCCTGCTACCCATCTGACCGTAGGCCATGTCTCCTTCCAGACTACATTCAGATCTAGGGGCTTTCTCCATATTTTATCTAATCTCCTCATGACCTCCACTAGATCAACCAGCCTCCTTATTCCCATACATATCAGGGTTCTTCCCTTGATGGGTCACTTGCATCAGAAGTTCATTTAGCTTGGATTGATTCTTGTTCATTATTTGCAGGTTCTCGTCAACCCTCTTTAATGTTTCAGAGAGTTTGGCCTGCCCTCTTCTATTGGTTTCATGGTACTCGCCCAAGTGTTGCACCAATGTGCTCTCCGTGCGGTTGACAGATTGTTGGAACTCGTCAAAATCGACTGCTATGAGAGCCAAGCCTAAAGGCTCATGGTCATCCCCTGACCCTTCCATTTCGGCCTCTGTTTCACTGCTCGGTTTCATCCTTCAACCCATAAAAATACCACTATACCTCTGCATGCGTCAATCCTTCCACAAGTTTGGAGGATCGGAGCTCTAATACCACTGTAATGATCCCGAGCCAAATTGTTTGCTTGAGACCACTAACTATTTGGTTGTGTATGATGTGCAGGTGTTTTATTGAAGCTTCCAGATATTAAGTATGTTCATACAAGATTCATTCAACACATGAAGATCACAATATACTCAAGATATAGAACACAAGCAAAGATCTGACCTTTCTTATAGAAGCAGAAATCAGATACAATAGAAAGAGAAGATCTAGAAAAATCTTCACATGGCTCTAGTAGACAACATGTATGAGCTGCTACAAAATGCTCTTGTCAATTCAAAGAAGCCTCCAAAGGATGGATAATAAATGAAGACCAATACCAAGCAGATCTGAATACAAACCCTCCAGCTGAAGAAGCCATGCTCCAAGAGAAGACCGAAGCCCTCAATAATTCATCCCTGATGGTAAATGACTCCAAATGAGCCCAAACTTGGTCAGATGATAGATCAGGGTAGTGGGATCCTCCTCCTGAAGTCTCAAGCCCAACATCCAAGGCCAACCTCTCCAAATGTTGAATCTTCTAAGTGAGTTGCACCCTCCTGAATGGAAGAAACCCTAGGCAACTCGTCCTTGAAGAAATATACCTCCAAATGATGTGAAAATATCCAAGAATGTATATCGGGCTAAGAGAATCCCATGGGAGAAGTTTCCGATCTAGATCTCAAGCAGTAAACTCTAGATCTGAGAAATACAGAAAAGTGGGACGACCTCCTAACCTCCAAATTGTCCCAAACTGTTGTTGAAGATTGAGTGATGATAACTCCTCAAAGAAACCCTCAAATTGATGATGGAGAGCCTGCAAGTAAAACCCAACTGATGGAATGCCCAACGCTCCTCCTGATTGGCTAGATCGAACCCGCCTCACTGGTATGGTGTGCCCTTGCTAGAAACTTCCCAAATAGTACGGCCTTGCTATCTTCTAAAGCTCTAGAAGGAGATATGATGAGAATAGAATCATGTGAAGGAATCTTTCATCCCCGAGACCAAGCTGTGGAACAAGGTGAGTGGATATTTCACCACTGATTTTTTCACAAGGGTTTGTACAAGAAAACCCCCAAACTGAATTCTCAAGAGAAATAACAAGCAATACACCAAATTCAGAATGAATAATGGGTGTGCCCCAACCTCTTACTTATACTTTTTACTTCTAATTCTCTATTGAGTTAGGCTAACTCCCAGAGTTAACTTCTATTCTTCTGTTGAGTTATCTTTTAGTTATTTTATCTCTTTTATTTCTCAAGTCAACTAAAAAATATAACTTTAGCCTAGTTGACCTTCCCCCTCAGTGTGAGACTATGACCTAGTGGGGGTGCCTAGGCCACTGAGTCTCCTCATCACCTCTCTAAGATGTGGGGAACATTACAAGATATGCATAATGAATGTTATGAATGAATGAATGAATGGATATGATGAATATTATAATAAAATTCATTGTTAAGTAGAAATAAGAGTAAGAAGAAAAACACCAATTCCTTTCATGAATGCAAACACTTGCGTCCTGCAGTCACCCATAAACCATCTTGGGTGAGACTGTACTATGAACTATGTGCATGGTGTATCTTTCTGGTTTCCGAGAAGGGCTGATGGTGATAAGGGTTTTGTTGGAGAACTAAGGAATAACCTGGGTCAGCCCATACGTCCAACATATGTGAAATAAAAAATAAATCAATATAAGTTTATAGACAAGTGTGAAACCACAAACAATAGCTTATCCATTATGAACCACAAAAGTTGGGTAAAATTAGACACTAGGGTGTGCATTTGAGGTTGAAGTAGTTTTCCCTTCAAATTTACTAGAAATCCAAATTCTAGGTGCCTGAAATCAACCTCTTATATTATTCAATTGAACCTTATATGCACAGGTAAATTCACAATTTATGTAACTCCATCTTAAAACCCATAAAACATTTTTTGGAGCTACTTAGAAGCTTGGGCTTGCATTTTCATTTAGTCACTTAGTATAGTTTAAAACTTGCAAATTACAAGGAAAACTTTGCCTCTTTTACACAACCACCCCTTTTAAACTTCTAATTGAAAAATAAACACAATGACCATGTATACTATCATAAACCACATCCCCAACAACTTGCACAACTCAAATATAAGGTATATTACAACATAGGGTTACTTTATACAAAGATTTTTCACATTTCTAGGGTTTCACTATGCATCTCTTGATTAATTTTGCACATAAGATTATTTGATGGCTCTTAATACAAAACTAACCTTGGTTTATCTCCTAACCCACCATCCACCTATTCATCAAAATCGCATGAATCTGTGTGCATAGAAATCATCATTTTTGGAGAGTAAATGCACTACTAATTGTACAAACATGTTATGCATGTTGGAATTATCAATTTACAAATTAAATCCTAAATTATTGATCCTTAGCCAATTTTGAGCATTCAATTTAATATAGACAACTTTAACAATTTGGCACTTTGATTTTACAATGAAATTTCATCGTTTATGGACATGTTCGAACATGCATTTTTGGGAGAACAATGCAACAAATGAGGAAGATTGGAGCAAGAAGGAGAGCACACCACATTTTGAGAAAAAGTTGTATGCACGACATAATTTGCGGAAATATTGCGTAGATGTGGACAAACCTAGCCATGATATTAGGGTTAGATTTTTGGAGTCATATTGTAAGGGTTTAGCCCATTTTTGTAATATAAATAGAGGAATTCTAAGGTAGAATGAGACATCTATCTAGGCGTCCCATCTAGGCTTTGTGAGATCTTTGTGGGACTTTTTGGGTACTTGAGACCATATTTTTGGAGTTGAAGTTTGTTTGGAGAGTTGTGCAGCTTAGATGGAGTTAATATGGATATGTAGATGAGGGTCAGGGCACAAGTTGTGGAGCTTGGTATGACCCTTTTCCTCCTCAATACTCTCCATTATGATGTAATTCTCGTAGTTCCTTTTGATGAATACAAAAATAAGAAGAATATATTTGTGGACGTAGCCTCAAGTGATGAACCATGGTAAAACCCTGTGTGCAATGTGTCAAAATGTTTTACTATTTTTGTAGTTATGATTGAATGGTTAGATAAATGAATGAATGGTTTTACATATAGGCCGCACTAGAATAGATATCGAGAATGAAAGTTATGAATGAATGAATGAATGTATATGATGAATATTATAACAAAATGCATTGTTAAGTAGAAATAAGAGTAACAAGAAAAACCCCAATTCCTTCCATGAATGCAGACACTTGCATCCTGCAATCGCCCATAAATCATCTTGGGTAAGACTGCACTATGCACTATGTGCACGGTGTATCTTTTTGGCTTACCAGAAGGGCCGATGGTGATAAGAGTTTTGTTGGAGAACTAGGGAAGAACTTGGGTCAGCCCATACATCCAACAAATGTGAAATAAAAAAAATTTCAATATATGTTTATAGACAAGTGTGAAACCACCAACAATAGCTTATCCATTATGAACCACCAAAGTTGGGTAAAATTAGACACTAGGGTGTGCATTTGAGGTTGAGGCAGGTTTCCCTACAAATTTATATGAAATATAAATTCTAGGTGCAACAAATCAACCTCTTATATTAGTCAATTGAACCTTATATGCACAGGTAAATTTACAGTTTATGTAACTCCATCTTAAAACCTATAAAATATTTTTTGGAGCTACTTAGAATCTTGGGCTTGCATTTTCATTTACTCACTTAGTACAATTTAAAACTTGCAAATTACAAGGAAAACTTTTCCTCTTTTACACAACCACCCTTTTTAAACTTCTAATTGCAAAATAAACACGATGACCATGTATACTATCATAACCACATCCCCAACAACTTTCACAACTCAAATCTAAGGTATAATACAACATTGGGTTACTTTTTACAAAGATTTTTCAAATTCCTAGGGTTTTACTATGCATCTCTTGATTAATTTTGCACATAAGATTATTTGATGGATCTTAATACAAAACTAACCTTGGGTTTTATCTCCTAACCCACCATCCACCTATTCATCAAAATCGCATGAATCTGTGTGCATAGAAATCATCATTTTTGGAGTGTAAATGCACTACTAATTGTACAAACATGTTATACATGTTGGAATTATCAATTTACAAATTAAATCCTAAATTATCGATCCTTAGCTAATTTTGAGCATTCAATTTAATATAGACAACTTTAACAATTTGGCACTTTTCTTTTACAATGAAATTTCATCGTTTATGGACACGTTGGAACATGCATTTTTGGGAGAACAATGCAACAAATGAGGCAGATTGGAGCAAGAAGGAGAGCACGCCACATTTTGAGAAAAAGTTGTATGCACGACATAATTTGCGGAAATCTGGCGTAGATGTGGACAAAACTAGCCATGATATTAGGGTTAGGTTTTTGGAGTCATAATTTAAGGGTTTAACCCATTTTTGTAATATAAATAGAGGAATTCTAAGGTAGAATGAGGCATCTATCTTGGTGTCCCATATAGGCTTTGTGAGATCTTTGTGGGACGTTTTGAGTACTTGATAGTATAATTTTGGAGTTGAATTTTGTTTTGAGAGTTGTGGAGCTTAGATGGAGTTAATATGGAGATGTAGTTGAGGGTTAGGGAACAATCTGTGGAGCTTGGTGTGACCCTTGGCCTCCTCAATACTCTCTATTATGATGTAATTCTCCCAGTTCCTTTTGATGAATACAAAATGGAGAAGAAGATATTTGTGGACGTAGCCTCAGGGAGTGAACCATGGTAAAACCTTGTGTGCAATGTGTCAAAATGTTTTACTATTTTTGTAGTTATGATTGAATGGTTAGATAAATGAATGAATGGTTTTACGTATAGCCCGTGATAGAATAGATATGCATAATGAATGTTATGAATGAATGAATGAATGGATATGATGAATATTATAATAAAATTCATTGTTAAGTAGAAATAAGAGTAACAAGAAAAACCCCATTTCCTTCCTTGAATGCAGACACTTGCATCCTGCAATCACCAATAAACCATATTGGGTGAGACTGCACTATGCACTATGTGCACGGTGTATCTTTCTGGTTTACTAGAAGGGGCCGATGGTGATAAGGGTTTTGTTGGAGAACTAAGCAAGAACCCAGGTCAGCCCATACGTCCAACAAATGTGAAATAAAAAAAAAAATCAATATATGTTTATAGACAAGTGTGAAACCACAAACAATAGCTTATCCATTATGAACCACCAAAGTTGGGTAAAATTAGACACTAGGGTGTGCATTTGAGGTTGAGGTAGTTTTCCCTTCAAATTTACATGAAATCCAAATTATAGGTGCATGAAATCAACCTCTTATATTATTCAAATGAACCTTATATGCACAATTAAATTTACAATTTATGTAACTCCACCTTAAAACCTATAAAACATTTTTTGGAGCTACTTAGAAGCTTGGACTTGCATTTTCATTTACTCACTTAGTACAGTTCAAAACTTGCAAATTACAAGGAAAACTTTGCCTCTTTTACACAACCACCCTTTTTAAACTTCTAATTGAAAAATAAACACGATGACCATGTATACTATCATAAACCACATCCCCAACAACTTGCACAACTCAAATCTAAGGTATAATACAATATTGGGTTACCTTTTACAAAGCTTTTTCACATTTCTAGGGTTTTACTATGAATCTCTTGATTAATTTTTCACATAAGATTATTTGATGGCTCTTAATACAAAACTAACCTTGGTTTATCTCCTAACCCACCATCCACCTATTCATCAAAATCGCATGAATCTGTGTGCATAGAAATCATCATTTTTGGAGTGTAAATGCACTACTAATTGTACAAACATGTTATACATAGTGGAATTATCAATTTACAAATTAAATCCTAAATTATTGATCCTTAGTGAACTTTGAGCAGGCAGTTTAATATATCGAACTTTAACAATTTTTCACTTTGGTTTTTCAATGCAATTTTTATCCTTTATGCACAAAAGGTAGGTTTATGTCTGAAAATTAAAATATAAGTTTAAATATGTGTGTGAAATCACAAACTACAACTTAAGCAAGATGAACCACTAAAGTTGGATCAAATTGGATACTAGGGTGTGCATTTGAGGTTGAGGCTCTTTTCCCTTCAAATTTAAATGAAATCTCAATTCTAGGTGGATGAAAGCAACCTCTCCTATTCTTCAATTGAACTTTAGATGGATAGGTAGATTTACCATTTATGTAACTCCATATTAAAACTTTTAAAAAAACTTTAGGATCTATGGGGAAGCTTGGTTGTGCATTTTCATTTAGTCACTTAGTACAATTTATACCTTAAAAATTACAAGGAAAACTTTACCTCTTTTGGACAATCTCATTTTTTTAACTTGTAATCGCAAAATAAACAACAAGGTAAGGTTTACTATGATAAACAACATCCCCCAAAACTTGCACAACTCAAATCTAAGGTATAATACAACATTGGGTAGGTTTGGGCACAAACAATAGAATATAACTCTATGTCATCTTGATCCTAATTAAGGTTGCAGTGGATAGGCAGGTTAAGAGGCTATAGGTCTTTCGTGACTCCAAACATTTGATCGGCTCAAAAAATGGAAGAAGTAAAATTTCTAACTTGGACCTGGGGCCTATTTTCAATAGGATTATGGAAAATAAAATAGTTTTTGAAGAGGTGTCCTTCATTCATGTCTACCGAGAATTCAACCACAAAGTTTATAAGTTATCAAAGAAAGCATTCATTTTGGAGGAAGTGTTTTTTCTTCTTCATGAGATTAAGGACCATACTCCTACATATTTGATACTCTTACATATTTATTGATGAATGGATTTTTGGTCTTGTTTTAATTTTTCTTATCTAAAGTTAGAGAGAGTTTTTTTGAAGGTTTTGACTCAGCATCAATATGAAGTTGTGGAACTATTTGTTTAAAGAGTGACATCTATAAGGATGATTGTAAGAGCATAAGTCATAAGCATATGATATAGGATTATATGATAGAGGTGGTCTATAAACGAAATGGATGCTAATGTTATAAGTAGGAGGGATATCGTCAATGTGTATGCCATTTCCACAAGAAATATCAATACAATGACTTTTGTCTTCTAAAACAACGTGAAATAAAAATATATCTTGTAGGTAGATTCAAACTTTATTAAAGAGGTGAATTAAAGATCACTTAAAGATTGTAGATAATCACTAAATATCACATAAAACATCATATATAAGACAAGTATGAGTAAATTTTTTTATCGTTATTCCATTAATTATTCATAAATATAGAAGGATCCTTAAATGATATACATTACACATACAATATGCATTCCAAAACTGGGGAAATTGTATTACAAATTCTACAACTTTCTCCTCTACGATGATTCCTCTTGAGGAATCTATAACAATCCTCTCATATGTTATCTCTCTACTTACAAACTTATATGTTATGTTCCCCATGGGGACCACCATGACCCATGGGTTGCTTACAAAAATGGATCATAGCTAACTATACATGTATTCACGGGTCCTCTAGCCAGTTGTTACAACTGTATATATTATGTTCCCCATGGGGACCACCGTGACCCATAGGTCTCTTACATACGTGTATCATAACTAAATTTACATATATTCATAGTTCCTCTAGCTAGATGTTATAGCTTTGAGGGGATATTTTTTACTTGATGCACACTCTGCCTTATTGTATCTATTCGTCTATTACAATTGATACACAAAAGGGGTTTTTATCTAGTTACTAGCTTCACACTGTGGGTCAGTACTGAAGAAACTTATGGTGCCAATGGGTTCCGAAATTGGTAGTGCATCAAAGGGTCTAATGGAATATAAGGACTATGGTATGAATATGGAGGGTTCACCACTAGGAGGGAAGAGAGTAGTGGAAGTATTCAGGATTATCTTGAGGCATAAGACTATGGTGGTGATGAACATGATTGATACCAAAATGGTATAATTTTACCAATTATTATGGTCTTGTTCATATGCAGTTATCATGGTATCCTATACCTAGGTCAAACATCTTCAATGCCCATTTGGGCACTAGCAAATTTGGTCATTTTGTGATGGCTATTTTGACGTTCTTGCGACGTTATGTCGTGGAATTTGCAACGAATCTGGACTCTATTAAACGTCATTTTATGTGACGTGGCAATTGCAACAAAATTGAATAAACGACGTAAGAGCGACGCCCCTAGGGAACTTATCACAATTGTGACAAAAAAGAAATATCTATGCCAATATGACAATTTAGGCAAAAATTTGAAACCAACATTTTGTCTCAATTGCGACGACCCTTGCGATGACAACTTTCGTTGTTTACATAGCAAAATTGTCACAACAATTCAAGTTGTCATCTCAAGTGTGATGACAACTTTCGTTGTTTACATAGCAAAATTGTCACAACAATTCAAGTTGTCATCTCAAGTGCGACGACAACTTTTTGTTGTTTACATAGAAACACTATCGCATCTATTTAAGTTTTCGTCTCAAGTGCGATGACAACTTTTCGTTGTCTACATAGAAAAAGTGTCACAACTATTTAAGTTGTTGTCGCAAGTGCGATGATAACTTTTCATTGTTTACATAGAAAAATTGTCGCATCTATTTAAGTTGGCGTCGCAAGTGCGACAACAACTTCCATTGTTTATATAAAAAAACTATCGCAATTATTTAAGTTGTCGTCGCACTTATGACGACAACTTCCATTGTTTATATAACAAAATTGTCAAAACTATTTAAGTTGTTGTCGCAAGTGTGATGAACAATATTTATTTTAAAAAAAAAATATATATATATTTGATTTAATATTACCATTTTAATATTAATATTAATACA
>ML795804.1:365737-376492 GCA_009831015.1 Picea engelmannii
ATTCCTCCTCCCTTCACCGACACTCCATCATGCATTAAATTCCTTATCCCTCCATTTAATTACCCTTATCCATTCATTCATTACTTATCCTAACGTATTGGATACGTTATCCCTTGTGGGATATGTAACCCAATTTAAACATTCAATTTTATTATCCACCCCTTATTTAATACTTTATTAATTAGTTAATTAATTAATAATCAAATTAATCATTAACCATATTGATTAAAGAGTTAATTATACTTAAATTAAGCATAGTCAAGAATAACTAATTAATAACAAATAATTAGTTAAGGCTATTTAATAAATAATTATAGTTTAGCTAATTTTTTTTTTTTAGGATTATTTATTAAATTAAACATCTTAATAATTAAGGGTCGTTACAAGCAACAACCTAAACTACCATTCTTGGCGACGTTACACTTGCCTGATTTGACACGGTTGTTAAATGATCCTATCTGTCACGATCCGCGTTGGCCTCCTATGCCAACGAAGTTGCCTTTGGACATTCCAAAGTTCGAGGCCAAGCCTAACAAAGATCCAGGAGATCACGTGACTACTTTCCATCTCTGGTGTTCATCTAACTCACTGAAAGATGACTCCATTCAGTTGCGATTGTTTCAACACACTCTTATTGGGAGTGCCGCGAAATGGTACATCGAGCTTGACCGCTCACGATACTCTTCTTTTGGTGAACTGGCTATGGCCTTCCTTAACCATTTCCAGTTACCTGTGAGATACGACGCCGTCACAGAGTTGCTAGCCAATTTCGAGCAGATGACAGCGGACCATATCTCGGATCATATTCGAGAGTGGCGACGTCGAAAGAGTCTTATCAAAGTACCCGTCCCACCAACATTCCTGCTAGAGTGGTTCCTTAAGTCTTTAGTTCCGCAGTTATCCAAAGACGTCACAACTTCAGGGGTTTTCTCCGAGGAATATGCCATCATGAGGGCTCAACAGTTTGAGCTTATCTATTCTCGGTCTGGTCTATTGTACAACATCCTACCAGATGCACCACGATCGATACTGGACAAAACCAGACAGAGAGTCGGACCACATGCCGATGGTATCGTTGGTTCGGCACAAACCAAGCCCGCTGAGCAATTGACAAAAAAATTGCAACAGTTATCTATACAACACTCAGCGGCCAACCAGACTACTACTTTGGCTACTCCCTCTACGCAAACGTGGGAAGTACACTCCGTGCAGACGACTAACCCAAAGGCCAACCAACAGCTTGAAGGGAAGAAAAAACAACGCAAAAAGAGTAAGGGGGATAAAAAACCAACTGATAATGCTGGTGAGGGCACCATGGAAAAGAGAAAGGTGAGGTATCCGTGCAACTTATGTGTGGAGGACCACCCGACCCATCTATGCCCTCGGCTTGCGGAGGCCCAAAAGTTTGTCACACAGCAACAACAAGCCATGTTGACTAATCCCTTTCAGCATGGGCAAAATTTAACTCAGGCCTCTCCGAGTACCGAAGGGGGCAGCCAAGAAAATTTCCCTCCCCCAAACAATTTGTCCTCCGCGAACGTATATATGGTTAAAAGTGATGCTTTAATCATGACTAGAGCACATGACTATAGCAAACAAAGCGCTTCTGAGAAGGGAAAAGAAGCTGATATCCCGTCTCTTCCTCTACATATCGAGAAGACGTTGGGTGAAACAATGACACGCATTCCAAAAGGTGTGTTCAAACGAGCTTCTCACAATCCAAATGCAAGGGCCGCCCAGAACTACTATGTGGTGGAAGATTTATCACAAACCCCTTGTGCTATGTCCGCTTTGGAGGCCCTCCAAAGTTGCCCCACTTAGAGGAAAGCCTTGTTGACTACTTTAGGCTCTACTGAGACTTGTCACCCGGGAACCATCATGCTAGACACGACCGACTTGAAACCTCGTTTTCCTTACCACGTCGCGTTTCAGATAGTAGTGGCTCATCCCACGAAAACTTTTACATGCGATATATTCCGCACGGTGGTAGACGAGGGCGCTTCGACTTGCGTTATGTCGTTAGCATGCTGGAAAGCCATTGGTCAACCTGAGTTGCCTCTGTCACCTACTCTCCTCACTTCATTTGATGGTCGTTCTTTTCGACCACATGGCATCATTCCTTCTTTCCCTGTGCAGTTAGGGGGGAAGACTGTGTGTGTCGAAGTAGAGGTAGTTGATGCCCCCATCGACTACAATCTATTGTTAGGTAGTAGTTGGACTTATGCAATGCAAGCGGTGGTCGCTACAGTTTTCCGAGTCTTATTGTTTCCACATGAAGGTCGGATAGTGACCATTGATCACTTGTCCTTCTCTCGACCTGACCCAGCCTTGGAGGCATCCACGGTTCCCATGATAGATAATCCTCAAGCCGGTGTCGTTAACATAGGAGTTGGTTTGTGCCCATCTTTGATGGGTACGTTCAATTACCCACCTCCTCAAGGCGATGTCAAGTTCATATCGACTCACCACAAGGATGATATTTTTCATGTTTCGTCGTTTCACACGACTTACTTTCAGGATCCGTGGACTCTTCCTTCCCCATTAGCCACGATGGATGAGACAGGGCACGCCGGCATGGCCATGCCCTTGTTGACCGCTGAAGTAGCGTACTCTTTGGTTCAACAAGCTTCAGCTACTCCTGATCCGACTCACGCACAAGAGTTGGATCCAGTTCTTGAACCTATCTGGGCTAAGGATTCTCTTGCCAACACCGATTCGTTAGATTTAGTCTTTCCTTCTGACGAAGCAATAATCGAAGCAATGACTGGTCCGGACAAACCCTGGGAAGATCTTCATCACAGATCATATTTCCTCCCAGAGTTACACCGAATCGAGGCAGGAGAATTCACTATCACCATGATGGGAGATCAGCCATGTCTTGTTAACCTCTTAACTACACAGGATATTTGTGCCGAGGGAATTATGGCAACAATCGATGCAACCATACCTATCAATATCTCCTGGAACCCTGGCGTCATGGAGAATGTCTTCGTCGGAGCGGATTGCTCCCCTGAAGAGATTCAGATTTACACAGATCTTTTCAAAGAATTCCACGTTGTTTTTGCCTGGTCTTATGAGGAAATGCCAGGCATCGATCCCAAAATAGTTGAACATGAGATCACTATGTATCCTGATGCTAAGCCTGTTCGATAGAAACTTCGTCCAGTTAATCCTAGGAAAGCAGCAGCCATCAAAGCCGAGGTTGAGAAATTGCTTAAGGCAGGGTTCATATACCCAATTCATTTGACTCAGTGGGTGTCAAACCCTGTACCAGTTGATAAAAAACAAGGCACGATTCGTGTCTGTACCAATTTTCGTGACTTGAACAAGGCATGTCCAAAAGATAATTATCCAACCCCATTCATTGACCAGATCATCGATGAAAGTGTCGGTTGCGAAGCCTTTTCGTTCATGGATGGTTTCTCAGGCTATAATCAAATCCAAATCAAACCTAAGGACCAACACAAAACGAAATTCATTTTCCCGTGGGGTACATTCGCCTATCGCAAGATGCCTTTTGGTCTCAAGAATGCTGGAGCCACTTTCCAGCGGGCCATGTATTTTGTGTTTCATGAACTCAAACATATAGTCGAGGCCTATCTAGATGATTTAGCATCATGCTCTCGCAAGCAAAAGGATCATCCTATGCACCTTCGACTAATCTTCGAACGCTATCGCTACTTCAGGATTCGATTGAATCCCAACAAGTGCATATTTTGCGTCACGTCAGGACGTTTGTTAGGTTTCATAGTGTCAACCACAGGGATCATGGTCGATCCTCTTAAGGTGGAGGCAATAATCCAGTTTCCCCCCGCACGCACAATCTTACAAATTCAAAGTCTTCAAGGCAAGGCGAACTTCTTACAACGCTTCATCGCCAACTATGCCGAAATCACCAAGGGCTTCATGCGTTTACTAAAGAAAGAGGTTCCCTTTTTCTGGGACGAAGCAGCGCAACTCTCTTTCGACGCATTAAAACATGCTCTTACAACCGCACCTCTGCTATGGCCACCGAATTATAACAAGGATTTCCTATTATATCTGGCTATCGCAGAGTCAACCATAGGCATGGTTTTAGTTCAGGAAGATGATTCATTTTCTGAATATGTAATCTATTACCTGAGCCGAGGCCTCGTAGGACTGAAACTTAAGTATACCCATCTTGAAAAACTTGCGTTGGCAGCAGTTCATGCTGTTCAACAGTTCCGTCACTATGTTCTTTTTCGCAAGACCACCATCGTAGCTGTCATGAATCCATTCCAGTACATGTTGACACGACGAGTCATCGGCGGAAAAATCAGTAGATGGATGGTAATCCTCCAAGAATTCGACTTAGACTTCATTTCAGCCAAGTCCAAAAAGTCGTTGGTCTTCGAAGAACTTATCTCGGAACTTTCGGTTGAGTCAGGTGACGTTGTGCCTGAGGAATCGCCTATCCGGGGGGATATGTTTTTTGATCGAATCGTCAGACCCCTGGTACGGAGATATACTGATCTATCTCCAGACTTTGAAGTGCCCCACCTCTGCTTCTCGTGATGAGCCTCGGTGGATACGCCATCAGGCCAAGAACTATCTCATACTCAATGATACGTTTTATCGGAGAGGTGTAGACTGTATCTTACGTCGATGTCTCACTCATGAGGAGGCCGTCATAGTGCTCAATGATTGTCATACAGGAGCTTGTGGTGGTCATTTATCTGGGTTGGAAACAACCCAAAATATTTTACGAGCAGGTTACTTCTGGCCCACGCTTATTAAAGATTATATCGAGTTGGTCAAGAAGTGCCATCCATGCCAAATCTTCTCACGGAAGATGAGGGCACACCCAGCTCCCATGTTTCCTGTTATCACCGTCGGTCCCTTCACTAAGTGGGGCATTGATTACACTACTTGCAATCCCCCATCAGCCAGGGGGCACCGCTACATCATTATGGCTGTCGACTACTTCACTAAGTGGGTCGAAGCTATGCCGACGTTCAAAGATGATGGAGAGACTGCAACTCTCTTCTTATTTAACCAAATTATAGCACGGTTCGGCATCCCGAGAGAGATTATCACTGACCATGGAAGTCACTTTCAGAACCAAATGATGTCCAAGTTAACGTCAAAGCTTGGGTTACGGCAAGAACATTCCTCACCTTACCACCCCCAAGCCAATGGGTAGGTGGAAGTTGTTAACAAAACTCTCAAGACAATGCTACAGTGAACCATCAACTCAGCCAAGTCAAACTGGCATTTGATGTTATATTCAACATTATGGGCTTACCGAACATCAGTTAAGACTGCAACTGGTTTCTCACCTTTCCAACTCGTTTAGGGGCTGGAGGCAGTCTTGCCCATTGAATGTCAAATTCCATCTCTAAAATTGGCAATACAGTTATTGCCAGACACTTCTCCACTTGAAGAATGGTTAGTACACCTTGAGCAGCTTGATGAACAGTGTCGCGATGCGGCCCTGGCCAACGAGGCTCATAAGCATAAGGTCAAGTGCTAATATGATAGGTCCTTGCATCCTCGGGTTTTCTCTGAGGGCGACCTTGTCCTGGTTTACGACCAAGATAAGGACCCCCTGGGGGCAGGAAAGTTTAAACCCATGTGGTTCGGACCCTTCATTGTTAAGGAGGTTTTAAAGAAGGGAGCTTATCATTTGGTCAATTTTGAAGGGAATGCTTTGGCGGAGCCTAGGAATGGGCTCTACCTCAAGAAGTATTACTCATAGAATGGTCACTGTGGGTAACTTTTTGTAACATATGTATAGTCTTTGTGCTATTACTTTTATTTACATTTCTTTTGAAAAACGTGTCATGGACGTGTCATTAATGTTATCTTTTGTCACTATGGCATATGTCAAGTGAGTCCGAGGTGTTCATTGGGTATGCGGATGGTGCTAGTCGACACACGTGGAGGCTTGCCTCTGCAGCTTGGGTAATCTTTACACCACAGGGTCAGTTGTTATCTTCCGGAGGAATATGCTTAGGTGACACCACAAACAATGTTGTTGAGTATAGCGCAGTTATTGAGTTGCTTCGTGATGCTTTGTCATTGGGTATCTCTCGGCTCCGGGTCTATCTAGACGCTCAACTGGTTGTGTTGCAGCTAAACAGAGTATACCGGGTACATGACCCAACTTTACACTGACGATTCCTTAGGGTACGTCTCTTGGAATGCAACTTTGATTATATTACATATTTTCATGTTCCTAGGAGTCTAAATCAAATCATAGATACTCTAGCTAATCACATTTTAGATTGGCATCTTGCTCACACATAAGAAGGTCATGATCATACACATGTAAATACATTTTTTCACACATAATCCATAAAGACACATAAAAGAAATAAAAAACCATATATAAACATCCGAAAGTCTCAGAGTACATAGATGGTCGCAAGCGCCTCAAAAAGTGGGGACCATGATGAGTCACCGGGGCTTATGCCCTCAAAAAATATATATACAATAAGGTGCTCATGGCACATAAAAGGTTTACAAGTCTGCTCAGGGCCTGTGGGCCCTGTTATATTCATGTACAGCCTGGGCTAAATGCCTAAACAATCGGACCCATGTCTGTGGTGCCCCCACAACATGAGTCTGCATAGAGGGCGGCAAGTCCTCTATCTCTGCCATGGGAACTGTGCGCGTAAGCGCAGTGAAGTTTCGCTCAACCCGCCTAAGAACCCTCTCGGCTTCCCCTGCTGGGAGGTTCCCTGCCATTGCTGCTCCCCCGGCGGCGGCAGCTATGGCCTCTGGCCGTGGGTGGCGCCTATTCCGAGCATAATCAGCAGGTCGCATGGTTCCCACATCTGCACGCAAAACAAAAGTTCACCCGTCAAAACTCTATGATACAAAAACATGCGATATATCTAAAAAAGACATAAAAATTACATATGAAAACAAAAAAAAACTATATAGGTGGAGACTTACCCATCTCCCCTCGCTCCTCACCAGGAGGCAATGGTATCGCTGGATCTCTGGAAAAGTCGATCCCTGCATATGGATAATCCTCGATCGCCGAGATCTGTCACGACAACCACACAAAGAAGTCATGATTGAAGGCCTCGGTGGTCCTCCCACCACCCTATTGCAGAAGCAACGCTGCCCATCTGCACACTGCAGGGAAATTCACCAGATGTCCTCGTACTGTCAGCCGAGGACTAAAGCATGGAACTCTCTCAAAGAAAAATGAGCATAGGATGGTCCCAAACCTGAAGTTCCTATGTGTCTGTTGTCTGCAAGCTGTCAACTGTCCTGTCATGCTTGCCAGTAGTGTGGTACTCCAGTCAAAAATTTGTGCATTCATGCACTGAATCGCACAGTTCATCTGTGCGCGGGAAGCCTGATGTACGGCCGCAGAGCCGGTAATTCGCCCAATGAGCAATAAGATGGTCTGGAGGGAGAGGCTGGTAATCCTACTCACGGGAACTGAGGAAGATCTCGGATCGGTCCCAGCCTCACAGTACTCCTCTATCAATTCCGAGACTTTTCTCGGCCCCGCAGGAAAAGTCTGAAAGTTGACGGGTTCTCCTCTCCTCGAGAGGCTCGTCAAAAAGTAAATGTCCTCGGTGGTGGGCACCAAGGATTGCCCCTCTATCATAAAGGCCTCAACATCTAGGTGCCAGTATTCAACCAAGGCATTCAGTAGCCTGGGTTGAGCCCGCATAAACAGACACAGGAAAAACTTCACCAAGCCACACTGCGTCAGCATGGCCATCACATTCGGATCTGCAGCCACTGCCTCATTGGCAGCCTCGTGCTCCCTCTCTCTCCAATGAACATACATCCTGCCAAACACCAAAGGAAAAGGGGGGAGTTTAGATCTTGCACACCAATTTTTCCATTGCGCGGGGGTAGCCCGCGGGCTATCGAGGCGACAGTCACTAGTACCCGTGCGCAGTTTTGACCCTGCACGCGGGTACCCGCGGGATGTCCCTGGACAGCCCGCACTTGGCTAGGTCCGACCTCTTGGAGGTCGACGGCCACCCCCAAAACGTGCCCAAAAATGATAAATGAAGTATTGAAATGCAAGATGAGGGAGTTTGTACTTACTTGGTCTAAGCAGAAGTCCGTTTCGTCCACTGTAGCTCGCAGAATCACGATCTTTGGCAAAGGGGGTCTTTTGGCTCCATAGTCAATTTCCAAATCAGCAATGGTGATAATGAGCCGCCAACTTCTATTTGTAGACTTTTTGGCCTCTTTTTGTCACTTTTTTGGGCCCCTTTATCAGTTTCTTTATACCAAAAACCATTTTGAGTGGTTTAGGAGTGATGTGGGAGGGATTTGATCAAGTATTGGGACAATTTTCATGGAGTTTCAAAAAATAAAAAATATATATAAGGACGGTCCATAAATTTTTTTCCAAAAATCAACTTGAGCATATAGGGTAGGATTTCATCCCCACTGTTGCATCTTGTTGCCTTCTGTTCTTAAGATATAGGATCGATCCCACCCGGTTGTGACACAGAACCATCATATCTGCTCTAGAAGTGTTGCAACCTTGTGGTAGAGCTTACCAAAACATGGATGTCCTAGGTAGTTCATGGTTGCATTATGGTGTCCATGCCGTTTTTGACAACATAGTAGGCTCGGTAGTCCGTATAATCTCTTCTGAATACAAGTTTGAGCCTCATTTGCATGGGTCTTTTTCACTCTTTGACTTACCCTCCGGACTCCCAAAACATAACGGGTCTCCTTTCAATCCCTTTTCATACCCTCTAAACATGAAAAGATTGTCGAGCGATCTTGTGCCGCTTCACGCTCGTTAAACTGAAATTTGAAGTCACGTCTATCCGGCGGTAGTTTACCCCTTTTTCGGTCTGGACGGTCAACTGTATGAACAAAGGAATACTCTATTGAAGGTCCCTTCTTTATAAGAGTATCCTCAGGTATAATTTTATTCCTTTTTCGGGCCTGAGGGACTAAATTTACGAAAAAGAAACCCCCCCAGAGTCCATAGTTAAGCTCTTTTCAGACTCCCTAAAATTGAAAAGATTGTCGAGTGACCTTATTCCTTCACACTCATTAAAATGGTCCAGAAGAATATTCCTGACGGAGTCCATAGTTAATATTTTTTCAGACTCCTTAAAATTGAAAAAATGGTCGAGTGATCTTGTCCTTGTCACACTCGTTAAAAAGGTTTTGAATTGACGTCTAGTCGGTGCTAGTTTACCCCTTTTTCGAACTGACTAGACTATTCACGAAAAAGGTACTCCAATGGAGTTTCCTTTTATGCTTTTTCAGACTCTCTAAATATGAAAAACATCGAGCTTACCTTCTCTGGGCTCGTTAAACTTACATCGAAGGACGTTACCATTGTGTGTTCTATCAACCGCATTTGCATCCTTTACCTTTCAGCTTAGTAATAGTTTTCCTTTGTGTCTTAACACCTTTGGCCAATGGAGGATTTTTCCCGAGTATCATTTCCCTAGAACATCAGTCTTGTCCTTGTGCCTTGAGCTTGTATGCTTGTTGTACTCATTCCTCCACTGTAACATAATATTCCTTTATTCTTTTTCAAAATCATCAAAAAGAACAAAAAAATCAAATATACCCCAAAAAGAGGATGGGAAAAGTATTTTCTTTATTGGCATCATTATGAGTCACCCTTGGATAAAGCACATCTGTCTGTTTGATTCGTCAGACTTTGGGATGTAGTACGACCTTAGGAATCTTTTCTCACTATATTGAGTTGTGTCCTCCACCGTTTGGTTACTCTTCCAAACATATGGAGAGTTTGCGTTGCCTCCTGCTTCGTGGACTTATGATTAATAGAT
Organism: Picea engelmannii; assembly: GCA_009831015.1. Lineage (NCBI taxonomy): Eukaryota > Viridiplantae > Streptophyta > Pinopsida > Pinales > Pinaceae > Picea > Picea engelmannii. The sequence continues at coordinate 375,505 of ML795804.1, forward strand.
ATGTTGCCTAAGTCTTATCACTTGTCTTGCTATTGTCCAAGGGAAGTTTTTCACTTCGCCTGAGTCGGCCCCTCTGCAATATATCTCTTGTCCACATACCCGACCATCCTGAACGTCCAGTCAAGTCTTTGTTTGAAATCACTGAAGCCTTCAGTCCGATCATCAAGATTATCAAGTCCATAACCGACGAGTCGTCGAAGACCTATGGGTAGTGCAGTCATACACTCATATTACACTCCTACCCAAGTTTTGGAAGACTTTGAAGTTGTTTCTCGAGCTCTGAAGTACAGCCATCAGGCCGAATCAGCTTCTGGGAGATGGATACTTTCTATGTATATCTTTCTGATTTCGAGATGTAGCTCCGTTGTGTATTGTTCGCGGCTACTATTTATAGTTATTTGACATGGATCTACAGTGTATTTGATTGGTAGGCATGGTTCTGATTTATCCCAAGCATGGGTATGCCCACCTCGGTTAGACATTTGATATTTTTTTTGCAGACGGCACCTCTTGATTCCTGATTCCTGGGCTCCCTCATTCAGCATATCAGTACAGATTGGTAAAAAATTGGTAATGTATTTCGGCCATCAGACGCTCTTCTGACCTCACACATTAGGGGGAATCTGTTATAACCCTAAATTGCACCATCCATGCTTACCTGGCATCAGGCCAACTCATTTCCCTTCATTGCCAAAGCCATGCTGAATAGACTCTCCAAAAACCTCTTAAAACAAGTTACCCACGCCCTAACCCATTACTAGGCACGTTGGAACGCTGGCAGGCCTTATACTGCACGTGTTGGAACTCTGGCTGGCCCACTATAGCACGCATTTACCTAACAAAGAAAACAATCAGGAAAGTTTCCGCCGGGACGAAAATCTTTGGGTCAGTTAACTGGAACTCCCAGCCATGCATGGCCGAGAGTTCGTCCAAAACCCTAGCTCCTTCTAGCCTATAAAAGAAGGGGTAGGGGTATATTCAAAGGAGG
>ML795804.1:377444-388284 GCA_009831015.1 Picea engelmannii
TCTTGTGCTAGTAAGGACAATTCTCGGTTTCCTGACCACAAAGAATTGTGGATCTTCCTTCTTCTCCATCTCTGTGAGAAGCTCCTTCCCACTCATGAGAAGTATGGTGTTTCTTACTTCCGGCTTCAGCTCTTTATCCTTTATCGGAAGAAACTTATGTGTTCTCCCATTTTTCTCCAGTGTATATGTGTTCATCCTCCCATCATGAACTACATTCTGGTCATATTGCCATGGTCTACCCAGGAATACATGACAGACATCCATGGGAATAACATCACATAAAATCTTATCATGGTATCCCCCTATTTTGAATTCAACCAAGCACTGTTTAGTGACACTCACCTGATGCCCTTTCTGTAGCCATGAAACTTTATATGGACTCGGGTGTTTAGTTGTCTTCAGCTCCAATTTCTCCAGCATCTCGGTTGAAACAAGATTATTGGTGCTTTCGCTGTCCACAATGACCTTGCATTTCCTGTCCTTGGCTGTGCAAGCCGTTCTGAACAATTTGCTCCTTTGCACTAAGATTTCCACCTCTTTCTCAGGTGTCAAAAGAACTTTATGCATCCCAAGCGATCTTTCGCTGTCTGCATCTTCTGACTCAGCATCACGCTTTTGCGCTTCTATGATGTGAGTTTCTCCTGCGTCTTTCTTCTTCTCTGGACACTCAAATGACTTGTGCCCATTCTTCCCACATGTGAAAAACGTGATGATTCCTCCTCTACCTCTTCCCCTACCTCTGGTATGAGGAAAAGTGTTCGCGTCAGCATATCCGCCACCCTGCTCTGTATGCTGTCTCCTTGGCTCAACATATTGTTGTCTTTGTTATGAGGTTCCACCTCTTTCAACCTTACCCTGAGGTTTCTTCCATTCCTCCTTAGGCTTCTGGAATTTCTCTTGGACAACTGCCTTGCCTCTGGGTTGACTTCTGCCTCTCCCTCGCTGTCCTTGCTTATGGCTCAGCTTCTCTTCAGCTTTCAAGGCCATATGGTATGCATCCTCAACTGTTCGGATGGTTACCATGCTCAATTCATCCTGAATGTCATATCTCAGACCATTCAGATATCTCGCCACCTTCTCATCATCGCTCTCCCGATGACCTGCTCGGATATTGAGCTTGTAAAACTCCTCGGTGTATTCCTTCACCATCATCAACTTTTGTCTCAGGTTCTGCATTCGCCTGAACAAAGTGATCTGGTAATCCCTTGGGATGAATTTTGCTTTCATCTTAGCAATCATTCTGTCCCAGCTTTTAATTTTATGTTTACCTTTGGAACGTCTATCTGCCTGTAGCTCGTCCTACCACAATGCTGCATGTCCTTTTAACTTAGTAAAAGCATGCCTTACCTTCTTATCCTCTTCGATATCCTCATAATCAAAGTAGGTTTCAAGAGATCTGATCCAGTCCAGCAACTCTTCTGCATCCAGGCATCCTTCATAAGCTAGAATGTCCATTTTTGTCTTGGAACTCATCCTAGAAATGGCTCTTATCAACCGCTCGATTGATGCATCCTCGGTTGTGACTTCTTCATCATGTCTAGCTTCTTATTCGACCTTAGAATCACTAAGATCCCCTGCATCAACTCCGCGTCTTTGCGCTGTCTCCATCTCCTTGAGCCTTGCTCGGAGATCTCTCATCTGGCGCTCCATTTCTGGATTTCCTGTCGGCCTGCCTCTTCTTCTCACCTCCCTATCTTCTGGGTCTGGTGATTGTCTCTCCCTTCTGGGCAACATGATGAATTCTCTTCTCTGCTACAGAAAGAAAAGAACTCAAGCTCTGATACCACTCTGACGCAACCCTCCCCCACTCCTCTGGGAACGATCGCTCTCACGGGACCTTCTCTACTATTTGGCCCGAAGAGCGTTAATGCTCCTCTAATTCCCCATCGGGAATTCTTCACCCATAGCACTTTCCAATGATCTTCCTTAACAATCAGAAAATTGGAATTCACGATATCGCGAATTCAATGCTCGCGTGCCTTATGCCTCACGAGTCCCTGAAACCCTACATGGGTCAATCGTTGACTTCCTCCCTTCTATTATCGAAGGTTTCCCTATCGGGATATCACTACTCGTGATGTCAACACTCTGAGTTTCAAAACTTCGAACCCCGATGTGCTGACCCTCCGATACAATGCCACCTGTACTTCACAAGCTTCCAGGGCCCCACGCTGCCACGTTACCTTCGGGATATCATGAATCGTGAATCCGACCTGCAAGAGTTCTCTCCCGTCGAGAACTCCGATTCTCCGAACCTCGATTGGATGGGATTCATTGACACGCGTCCCCACGATCAACGGTTGTGATCCTCTCGGGATATCGCGGATCGCGATATCGTAACTCTCATCCCAGCGGCTTGATACTTCAATTCACGATATGCCGATATGCGATGGCACGTGCAAATCTGATGGTTCCTATGAACCTAGATCGACGACCCTACTTCCTCCTGAGCTTCGAACTTCTAAATGCTCAAACTGTATACTCCGTGCACCTTTGCGAGATCTGACTATCCTCAAGTTCTTGTGGAATCTCTCCAGGAGATGTCAACCGTCCGCCCTTCCTTTGATATTTCTTGCGAGAAGAAACAAACGCTTCCTCCATGAATTTTTGTTCAAACACTCACCAACTTGTGGAGCTTCTCTCGAGCGTTCCACAACATCTCTGCAGTTCTCCTTCAGTGAATTGTAGGCCTATTCCTCCTGATCTTGTCTTTGCTTCACAAGTATTTATGAGGACTTGTTGCACGCACCCCTTGTGGCAATTCTTCGAACACGACTAAGTGTTGAAGCTTCCTTGACTCTGCGCGCTTGCCTGCCGCAGCAGTCCTAATTCCCTTTCACTCAGAATCGCAACTCTAAGTCTTCGTCCTGCCTGCGCACGTCTTGCACGGATATGGTGCCAAATATGCACTTCTGAGATCTTAGAACAAAATTTTCCTCTACCTGAACCATGCAGTCACGCACCCCTTGTGGATAAATTCCACTGCACTCCTTGCAGGAATTCTCTGGTCCAATATAGAGAAACAATTGAAACTAATTTCTTACTCTCACGGATTTCAATCCAACTATGAAATCACTTCCACAGCATATCAAAACAAGTCCATATCCAGAAGCAAATACTCATAAGCATAATATCAGCAATACACAGAGAATAACACAACCATGGAATTGAATTAAACCTTTTCTATTAATTCAATATTTGTACATGGTGGTTTTGCACACAATTGCTCTGGGATGCTCTTATCTTCTTGCTCCTGAATGCTGCTAATTGTTACAATGATACAAAGGAGGGTGTCTATATCCCGTTTCCCTCTCGAGATCTAAAGCTATCAAATCTAGAAATAAATGTTCTATCTACTTACATTAATTCTATTAAATGCCTCATCTACCTAAGGACGTGAGCCATCCGCTCAGGGTCCATTTACACTATACAAGTGCGCTTCATCAAATCAATAAATTAATTTTTTGCACAACAGTTTCACGGTACAATCCAAAAAGAAATCGCGATGTCTTGTCCAACTGTCTCCCGCTTTTGTGCTGGCTCGCTTGATGTGGGCGATGCTCCTGCATCATTTAGCCACAAAGCTTTTAGGATATTTTTTTGAATGAGGGTACTTATGTTATGACCCAATGGGGGGTATATATGGGGTTGAATGTATATGTAATTGGATTTAATGCATATATAATGGTGTTAAATGTATATTAAATAGGGGGAAATCTAATAGAGGGGCCACATGAGAAATGAGTGAGAATATGTATATATAGAAATCAATATAGTCATTATCAAGAAACATTTTAAGATATGATTTGGATATATGGATGTACTTGGGTTATTTCGAGGAAATTGTTCCTAACTGTAAGGAAGTTGTTCTCCACACTCACATTTTCTGTACATTGTGTATATTGATTGAGCGTGTTATTTTGAGTATTTGGACAATAACTCTTAATTACCCCATGGATTTTCCTTCTAGATATATACTAAGGGAAATTGGTTTACATGGTGTAATCAACAAAAACTGAAATCAATTATATAATTGTCAAGCTTCTTGTTAACTCAAACAATATTTTTCTTGACAAGCATTATCTTGTTAAAGTGTTTCCATCCTCTTTATTTGGTCATCTTGAAGTCATTGTGCATTTTTATCTAAAAGAAGGTTTCATTTTTAATAAATCTTATTCTGATTATAATATGAATGATCTTTTCTTAATAGCCAAGCTTGTATGGAGACAATTTCATTCATTTTGGAGAGTGGTAGTTTATGTTCCTAATATTTTTTTATCCCCAAGACCAATATATGGCATGCCCATTATATTGTTTCCATGCTTTGAATACAATGCACACCAACCACCCAACTTAAACTCACATCAAACCAAGGTTGTGAGTCTTGGGATTAACGAAAAGTTAGGGAGTTTGGGATGTGGAAAAACTTGGCAACTCGGAAAAAATTAGTTCAAAACTCTTCAAATAGAAACAACACTTAGAATACAGAAAATTTTGTGCAGAAAAGATATTAATGAAATTTCCATCCTTAAAATCTATAAAACGATAGGGTTTCCATCAATTCATCTCATCAAATATGATAAAAAAAAATCCAACACTTAAAATTATCCTGAAAAACTTAAACATAAATCAAATAGCTTGCATGGGACTATGACATATTTGCAACGAATTCATTCTAGGTGGTGTTTTAGGTTGTTTGTGCCCCCCCTTTCATACTGTGGTTATAGTGTTTGCACTTGAGCTTCTCGTCATCATTAGATTCAAGTTTGAAGGCATGTTATCATGCTTTATCAAACCACCTTTTGGACTTAGGAGCCATGGTTATTCAAGATTCAATACAAAGAAGAGAAGAGTATATCACTGTAGGTTGATCCCTGAATTAAAAATGAAGATGAAATCTCCAAAATCAATTTTGCTGAAAATCAAAATACTTTCTTAAAAATCAAAATGCAATTGAAACTGAAGATCTAACATATATATATCTTCTCTCTCCACCTCCTATTCGGCCTCCATCCCACAAATAAAAGTGTTCTCAAGACTCCAACTGAACCCCAAACAAGAATAACACAACCTGCTGAAAAACGTTTCAATGTTCATAGTCCAACTGAAAACTCAAATCAATGAAGATCAAATGACCAAATGAGTGAAATACATCTTGTTTTTGGGTTATATTCCTTTAGGTGTTCCTTTGATGTGTTCCTGCTCATATTTCTCCCTCCAAAAAACACATTTTGGTCTTTTCTCTAAGTCAATTCCATGTGGGATCCACCTTTTCTTAATGGGCGAGTTTTTTCAGGTTTCAACAAGTTTAACATGCTCGAGTTGGGTTCAATAGGTTTTGTCAAGTGATGCAGGAGCATCCCTCATGACAAGCAAAACCAACGTGGAAGCATAAGACAACTGGAAGACGTCCAGCGCAAGTTTTTGAATTTTTAAATTTTCTCTTGAAGTTGATGCGCTGAATATAAATGAGATCATTTAATTTAGGCGCCTTGGTAAGAATGTAATCAGACCTTGATCCATACGCTCTCGTCTGAGATAGACGGAGGCATTTATAGTAGTAGTTGCAGGTAGATAGAATTGAATTCTTAAATTAGACAATTTTAGAGCGCAGGAGGGAAAACGGAATATAGACACCCTCATTTGTATTATTGTAACATAAGAAATAGGGGAAAGAAGAGTCTAGAGCATAGGAGAATAGAAGAGGACTGTAGAAAAACACCCATGTATAGATCTTGAATTAATAGAAGAAGTTGATTCAGATTCATGGCTGTTGTGTTATTCTCTGTGTATGTGTTTTGAATGCTCTGCTTATGAATATTACTTCCTGTTATGCATTTGTTATTATGCTGTGTGTATGATTTCGTGGGTTAAGATCAAAATCTGAGAGGAAGTGAGGTGAGTTACAATTGTTTCTCTATTTGAGCAAGGATTCCTGCAAGGAGTGCAGTTGAAATCGTCCACAAGGAGTGCGTTGACAGAAGGCTCAGGGAGTTAAATTCTTGTTCTCAAAGTTATTAGAAGTGAAAGTGGGTTGCTAAAGACGTGCAAGGAGTGCACAGGTGAAGAAAAGTCTCAGTTGTAAATCTGAGCAAAGGAGATCTAAGACTGCTGTTGCAGGAAGTGCACAGAGTCGGAAGGATTCAACACTTGGGGAGTTGTTGAATGTTGAGTGCAAGGAGTGCTTGCAATTTCCTCTGAAGAAGCAGAGTGGTCAAAGCTCAGGAGAAATAGACCTTTGAATTTACTGAAGGTTAAGTGTAAGGAAGTTGCTGTCAGAAGTCAGAGAGAAGCGTCGCAGGTTGGTGAAGCGGTGAAGGAATCTCGTGGGGAGATACTCCTTTCATTTCGTGGATTACACAAGGAAGAACAGACGATCGAAATCTCCTGAGGATATTTCACGAAGTTCCGAGGATCGTCAGATCTTGCAGAGGTGCAAGGAGGTTACGACGCGAAGGTCAGAAGAGTTTGAAGCTTAGGAGAGACAGAGCCGTCGATTCAGAGTCACAGGAGCCGTCAGATCTACACCTGGTATCGTGTATCGGGGACTCGGGATTTGAAGCCCCAAAAGTTGTGGAGCAAGAGCAACGATAACGCGAGAAGCGATATCCCTATAAGATCAAAGCCATTCATTGAGGAGGACGCGTGTAAGGAGATTCTCATCTCGCAGACTCGGACATTAGAGGACCGAAAGGGGAGTCCTTTAGCTTCGGGAGTAGTGAAGTGGTGAGAGGACTGTAGTCGTCCATCTGAGGAGGACAGGTGGCAGAGATCGGAGATCTCGTGAACTCGAGAGTTCGCAGATTGAAAGCCCAAGTATTGGGTGTTCAAAGTCACGAGGTGCGAGGACGCGAAGCGGTGAGAGATTGGTAGCCGACCATCTGAGGGGAGAGGTGGCAAGAGATCAAGAGATCTCGCAAACTCAGGAGTTCGCAAGGTAAAGGCCCAAGTATTGTGCGTGCAAAGTCGTGAGGTGCGAGGACGCGAGGCGACGAAGGAGAGAGAGGATCGTAACCGTCCATCTAGGGAGGACAGGTGGCGAGAGATCGAGGGATTTCGCGAACTTGGGAGTTCGTAGGTTGAGAATCCAAACATTGGCTACTCAAATTCGCGAGGACACGAGGTAGCGAAAGAAGGACAACCATTGGATCCAGAACACAGAAGGACCGTTAGATCTGTGCGAGGGATCGTGTCTCGGGACCTCGTAAGAAAAGGTCTAAGAGTTTGGGCATGGGGATCGTGAGGTTGCGAGAAAGTGATACTCTGACAACTGGAAAGAAGTGTGGGCCATAGAAGAATCGGCGAGTGGAGTACATGTGGCACAAAGGATTCGTGAATCGTGAAGTATCGAGGAGCTGAGATTCGTGTGGACTCCGAGTCGCGAAGTGTCGAGGAGCCGAGGTTCATGTGGACGCATGGCAGAGTATAAGGTGGGACCACGCATCTCGGGGACTCGCGAACTAGGAGGGTGAAAACTCGACGGTTCAACCGGCGAGGTCGCGATATCGTGAGGTTGCAAGGTTGCGAGAGGCGCTGACATTAATCCTAGACCACGGTTGCATGTGGAAGGAGCTATACCTGGATCGCCAGATCGGGTCTCGCAAGATTTGAAAGGAAGAGTTGGAGGCTTTAAGTGACAAACTCGCGAGATAGCGAGATTTCACTGATCTCTCGGTGGTAAGGGGAAGACCGCGGAGGAAGATTGTTGTGGGTGCAGGTTTTCTGACAGGGAAACAAAAGAACCTTCAATTTCTTCGGGCCGAGTAGAAGAAGGTCCTGTGAGAGCGGACGTGCCCGGGTGGTGCATTTGCGTCAGCAAGTTTCATTTATAGGAAAGTTTCACAACAAGTTTTCGCTGGTTATTCATTTCAGCGTTGACCCAACAAACTCACAGACCTTTGACATGTCTCATAATATTGCTTCAAACCAAGGTTCTGAGACTCAAACTCAACAAAAACCCGTCCATCTTGGGACTGGGCAAAACTTGACGGCTCATTAAGACTTGACAAAACTCTAAATTGAAAATTAAAATCAAATTTAATTAAAAAAAACTCTCAAAATACAATAAATTTTATGCAAAAAAAATAATATGACATTTTAGTCCATACATCTATAAAACAATAGTTTATCCGTCAATTCATCTCATAAAATATGATAATATAAAATTTGGCACTTGAAATGTGTTCAAAAACTGAACCATAAATCAAAATTTCAAATAGCTTGGAATCCATCAAATAATAACAAGTTCAACAATTCAACTATTGTACTACATAAATCATGACATAATCATAAACTCAAAATAGACAATGTCTCCAATCTCAAGTATCATTTATTTTGTTTCCTTCATTTGATCTTCAAGCATGAGAGTGTGAATGTATTTTAGGATATATCAAAGCATGAGATTGAAGGTATTATAGCAAACCCCACTAAAACAAGTTTCCTTGTTCACAATCACACTATAGATTGAAACACAATCACTCAAGAATAAATCAGAAAATGAGTTATATTCCTTTAGGGTTTCATTAGAGGAGTTCAAGGTCTTTTTTTCCCTCCAAAACCTTGTCTAGGCCCTTTCTCCAAGTGCTTAGCATGTGGGGTCTATGTTTACCTATTAGGAGTCAAAATCACGAGATCTATGCAAGTTCTATCAAGTTTCCACGGGTTCCAACAAGTTTCATGAGATTTTATAGTCTCCACAATTTTTTCCAGTAACCTACAGTGAGTAGCTTCATATCCAAGGGACAAGAAAGAATCTATATTACCTTGCTCTTAAACACATCCTCACATTGGCCATACAATTGTGGCATGCAAAGAATCGCACACCAACCCTGTTTAGTTTTGGGAACTTTCAAAAGCTCCTGACAATGTTTCTTGAATTTACTAGAACAACTTCATTAATTAGGATTCTTTATCAAGAGTATGATACTATATGGCATAGTTATCATACCTAAATATGGTTCTCACATGATATCCATGACTTTCTTTTGCAGAGGTTTTTATGGAGACATGATATCTACCCTATTCCTTGTAGATGATGACATCCTCCTAGTCTCCTTACAAGAACAGTGAAATATGATTGTTATTACATTTTTGGGCAAGGCTAGGCAATTTGAGTTCAACCTTGGTAAGACCATGTCATTATTTTCAACACCGCTAATGAAGCACTACTGAAATAAAATTTCAATTTTTCCTTCAAAATATTTCAAGGCCAAGACTAAGTTTATGCCCAATAAATAAAGATTAGTATTCTTAAAGGTTGTGCAATTTTTATGCATATAGGTAATTATATATGTATACACGGGTATGAGCACATAAAAAAACAAGTGCCATGAAATAGACCTCCACTTATTCACTTCTATTATATAGTCACTTGAAAACAATTTAGGTAATAAAACATAGAATGCTTCGTTATATGCACTTTATGTTAGATTTGGTAGCTCTGAGGTACTTCTGCATAGGTGATGCCCAACTTATGGAAGTCACCAAGCACATTTCTCCCTAGTGACTTTATAAAGTGATTTTATAAATTTAAGTTGAGCTTTTATTTTTTAATGTGTAAAAGTGACTTTATGAGGCTGTCGATCACTTTAGTGACTTAAGTGACCTCAACGAATGATTAAGTCGTGAATGTTGATCTCATGAGGGCAATATTAGATCTTGACCATCAATCTCATTGGGAGAGCAAGTGTAAAAGGAGTTACACATTAAAAATTTCATAAAGGAAACACTTGACGGAGAGAGGGCACACACTTTGAGGAGAGCTTGAGCAGGAAGGTGAAGAGTCACTTTTCTCAAGAAAGAGATTGAGCTCATGGAGAAGTGCTGGCACATTCTAGTCCAAGGGAAAGAGGGATGTTCGTACAACTAGAGGAGGGGCACAATTTCCAAATAAGAAGAGGGTTTGTACAACTGAAGGAGGGCATGATTTTGAAGAGGAGAAGAGTGCACGTTTTTCTAGAAATTACAACATTAAATGATGAGTTGACAGTATTGAAAAGGGAGGTCATACATCACTGTTTAGAGGCCATACAACAACATAGAGGAAAAAAAATCGAGGAAAGAGGATGGAACAATTTTCTAAGTGTTTGGATGTACAAAATTAGTGCAGAACAATATTGCTCATGTGCACAAATAATAATATTTTATTTGTTGTTAAAAGGAGTGTACATTGCAGAAAATGGGGATTGTTTTGTGTGGTTTTTAGCACACAAATAGAGGAGGTTTGTTGGCACATTTTTCAAGAATTTTTGGTGTTGATTACTTGTTGTTGTAAACTCTAATATGAAATTTCTCTAAGCTCAATAAGAAAACTCTCCTTGAAGAGGTTTTCCAAAGTTGGGTTTTTTCCAAGGGCATTGCCCAGAAATTACTACTGTTATATGGAGTGATTTCTTTGTTGTTCATTATTATTCTTTCTGCTATTTTAGTTTCATATTCTAATGGACCCTCCTTGTTACGGCAACAAATCCGGGGACAGGTGCAATTTTTTTTTAAAGTGTGTGTGCGTGTGAAGAAGAAACCACCCCCTCGACTCTACATCACCACTCAAACCAACAAGACGCAAGGAATATCACGATCAACACCATCAACACAAGGAGGACGTACACAATCAAGATGACCCGACATATCATAGTGACTACAAGAAATAAATGCCCCTGGACATAAGGCGTGCAACTAGTAGCTATATGCAGGAACATACACCAGGGGTTAGGTACGGTACTGTCACACAATGAAGGAATCCAACAGTAGAGTCGCAGTAGTGGAACTGTGCCTTTAAACAGCTCGAGACTACTGACACGGCTCAGAGTGTGTCGCAAGAGTGGAATTGTGCCTTTAAACA
>ML795804.1:402706-457153 GCA_009831015.1 Picea engelmannii
GACTGTCGCAGTCGGCCCTCACGGCATCGTGGGTCCTCTCGAACTAGGTAATCGTTAACCTACAGTTCGACCCACGGCGGGAGTGCTAGCAGGCGGTGGCAGGGCTGCTGTCCACCCCTCTCCCTCAACCTCTCTGCAATCGTGTGTGGCCCCTTTACTCCATATGTGAGTCAAGTCGGCAAGCTATCGTCAGCCTGCATCATCAATTATCATGTCAGAAAAGTCTTCATCAAATCATCAATCAAATAAAACATCATAATAAACATATCAACCCAAAAGCACACTCCCTGACTCAGTCCGGATTCCAAGGGGGTTCTACCGATGCCTCTGCATCCTCAAGGTCAAAAACCTGCACACTCAATAAACTGAGTCAATAGCACCTATCTACATGAATAGTAACACATCATATCATCTCTCAATCACATCATAATCATATACAAAAGGTCTAACATCAAAGGGTCTAGATCACTTGCGAGCAAGTGTCCTCAAATAATAAGTGGTCTCAGTGCGCCAGAGCGAGATGTTACACATATCTCTATCATACAGTATTTCTGATTTATTGTTGAAGTTTTATAGGAGGTTGAAATATGTTTATGACTTAGTATATATCTGAGCTAAAATTTGTACATGGTATCAGAACTGGTGCTCTGAGGTTCAGTAGACAAGAGAGTTGGCACTTGATTTGCAGTGTGTTGCAAAGGTTTTTTTCCTGGAAGAAGGGAAGGGAAGCATGTAAATGAAGATATGAAACATAATCCAAAGAATAATATGAATCATGAAGATATGCAACATAACATGTTGTCTATAGGGAATCACGATCCTTTGAGTGAGATATGGGTATTGTTATAATATTTTGTGTATCAAAGATGGATATGAAGGATTTAACCATGCTTGGGGGATATATCCAAGGAATTAGGCCTTGAACAAATATTATTGGGTTAATAGTCCATGATTAAATCCATGAACTACAACATGAGACATTTAAAGGGGATCATTTGCATACGGGTTGGATGAAGTTTCCATTAGGATTTTTTGTGTAGTAGGGATTTATGTTGGGGCCTTGAACATGATTAGGTGATGAAAATAGGGTCCTTAATCTATAAAGTATGATTAAGGCCTTTAACTACAACATCATCCCTTTAAAGGGGATATTTTTCATATGAATGAGAAAGGGTTTCCATTAGGATTTTTTGTGTAGCCAGGATGGGTCTTCAGGCCCTGGCCATGATTAGAGGATGAAAATAAGTTCCTTAATCCATAAATGAGTGTAACTAATAGTGACATCCCCAAAATTAAAATAATTTCATAACTCAACAAAAAAATTGTTAGAAAACTATTCTGTTTTTGGTAAATTTGAATTTAGAAAATTTTTCCATTTATGGCAATTCCAAATTTCAAATTTGGTAAATTGTAAATAAATTATTATGACTGTTGGGCAAAAATTCTGAATGGACCCAACTAACTATTTGATTTTGACACTTGTATGAAAAGATAATATTTTATATTTATTTCAAGAGGACAAATGGAACAACCATGTTAAAATCAGCTAACCATGACTCCATGAGTGGGGAACATGTTGGAACTACTTCTGGGATGATTGTTACAAGTGCAAAATCAGGGATTTCTCCAATGGAAGTCCCTGAAAATCGGGGATTTAGAAAGATGCGAAAATTCCCAAGGGAGGGAAAAAAGACCTAGGCAAAAAGGATTTGTGTTGATAAATAGCATATGTGAGGAGGTAGGATGCTGCCAAGTATGAACATGAAAAATGAATCAGACTCTTGTTGTTATGAACACTAAATTCTGACTGTGAGGCAAGGAGAAGTGGTTGAGAAAAAGTTTGTTGTTGAGGAGGGGTTTTGGAATTTTCCCTCATGGATTCATGGTCAGGTTAGTGGGTGAATGGAAAAAGTAACCTTGGTTGTTCCATTCTAAGGTTGGGATGAACATGGTTGTTCCCTTTGTCTTCCAAAATTTGGTTTAGATATGTTCATCTATCCCTTTTCTGGTTATACATCTCTTGTCTTAAGTTGTTGTCCATATACATAGATATATTTTTGGACAGATGATTTCCATTTTAAACAATCATTAAATAGGAATCTTTCTGATTACAAGAGAGAATTATCATATTACTACCGAATAAGTTCTGACAGTTTTCTTTTAATATGTATGGTATATTTCTGTCCAGTAACATTCTATGTGAAAATGGTGAAGGCAGGGTAAAAACTCCTACAGGATAGCTATAGTTATTGTACAAAGATTTTACTAAGTAGTTAACACATAAATGAGAATTGAATGGTGGAAGTACGCCATAATTTGTAATCACATTGATGGATTCTTGATCCCATCATTTATATTAAGAAATTTCTGGCAAATTGGTACAAAATATTCTCTACATGACCTATTTAATAATAAATAACCATAGGAGGAGACCCCACTGAATTGAACTAGAAAATACATACACCCTTTTATGTATCTATATGGGGAATTACATCCCTGGGATCACCCTTTGCAGCTGGGATAGACTTTCTTATTTTATTTTAAGTTACCAGTGCAAACAATTGTACATAAAAAGAGTCAACTATGTGTAGAGTTACATACAGAAACACATATACGTATAGGGTTACATACATAAACATATGCATATGGATAATCCCCACTGAGCACGTTGTCGAACTCTGGAAGTAATGATTTTGAACTTCCAATGTAAATAGAAACTATGGAACAAAGAATTTAGATGCGAAGGACAAAAAATGTTAGACAAGAAACATAGATGTGTGAACCCCTTAAGTATCTTTATGCCTTTGTTTTAATTATACAATAGAGGGAAATTGCGGATCTATTAATCACATTGGAGATCTGTAAATACTATAAAGTACAAGCCATAAATTTATGAGACATACTGCCTGAGAACATAGAAGTGGTTATACTTCTAAATTTGAATGAATAATTAATGTATCAACTAAAATCTATAATAGTAATTAAAATCTCTTGATTACTGCATAATAGTCGCTCGCATGGAATATGGTATAACATTTAAATCCTTCTGATAAGAAAGAAACTGAGACAATAATACACCATGTGATGACTAAATTAGAACCGAAACCTTAGTTTCAAAAACCTGGGTTATTAAATCCGGAGTGTTTTCAAAAGGAACTCGAGTACCTCTCATACAGGGATGCCAAGGAAAAATCTGAGGCTTCAGATGCTCCGCTCCTGCAAGGAAGTAAAAAAAAAAACCCATTAGTAGATGTCAAAGTTTGATAAATAGTCTTACATATGATATAAAAAGATAAATGGAATAAAACAAATTAGAATACAGAGGAGTTATGGACTATACTTAACTTAGGGCCTTAGCATCGGTCGTCGTCTTCTTTAAGATTGACATAGTCATCCCCGAACTGGATGGGAGGAGAGAACCAAAGTTGATCTGATGGGTACCTCGGAAGGATCAAAGGCCCCATCATTATGATAAGTTACGCAATTCTTAGAACTTAAAACATCAAAACAACAAAAATGTCTAAATATTAAGAAAATCAATAAACATCGTCGGAAGGTATTCTACTCTGAAAACCCCAAGTAAGGATTCATTCGGGATAATAGAACAAAGATCCTTGCTGAGGGGTATTCTTCCTAAGGCCTATAATATGGAACATAGTGTATCACATAACATAGTAAATAAAACCCAGTACCCTTATTCCTAAAGCATACAGACTTTCACCCAGGGCTTATACATGCAGAAGTCGACTAGATAGTTAAGAAGACAAAAACCCTAATGTAAGTCATGAATGCAAATTACTAGATTACGATATCGTTTCCATTCTTTAACTTGTAAGGGAAGAGTACCACACTACTGTTACAAAATAATGCAATGAACATACAGACTGATAGATGCCCAGATGAATGGCCTGGATGACAACATTCAAAAAACAAAACCACCGATGCCTTACGACTAAACTACACTACGCAAATACATATATGCTTGTGCAAAGCAAACCCTTAAAAGAAAATTGGAAACTCCCATATAGAATAATGATAAAACGATAGGGATTAAAGCCTTACACCAGTTGTTGGAGATGACCTGATCATATTCTACCTCTTCCAGAGTAAAACACCTCCTCAGCCCTCACAATAGAGCATTATTCCCATAACCACCCTAGAATTTTTCTTATAGAGTGATCGAGCCAAATGGAAATGGAACCTGACTAGTTTTTCCAGAAGGGATTAAGAGAGAAACATTTAATATTACCGTATTGAGCCATGTGATATTTGGGAGATGACCAAACCCTCATAAGGCACGAAAGCAGGTGACAGGTTTGGGTGGGTCTCAAGGTAGGTGTCCATTAAGGAGAGGGAAGGAGGTATCAATGCACCCTGACAGTTACTACACAGGTCCTCGCACTGAGTTAATGCGATGGGAAAGGATGCCATAAGAATTACTTTGTAACTGACGACAAGAAGGAGACTACCCTTGTATACTTAGCGTGTTAGTGGACCCAGGGCTAGGAATGTACACATTCTACCTTAGGGCCATATCTTAGGCTCAGGCCTCGATACCACTGCCTAATACGACCGGATTAAAGTTCCCTATTGAGAGGACCCTTAATCATTTATGGAAAACATGTTTTTCCTTCTTGTATCTTAGCACCGACTTGACAGTGGATCGGGAGGCCATGAAATTTGATTTTCCTTTACACTGAAAACTATTAATATCTTGAATTATATATAATTGTATAAGGGATCTTTCAACAGTATTATCAGAATATCTTCCAAACGTATGTAACTCCTTTTATATCGAAGATTTAATCGATAGGGAATCTATGTATATAGATATATAGATATAGTGAATATGCACAGACACGTTAGCTGTAAAGAAAAAAAAAAGGGTTGATTGAGTGATTAGTATTAACACTCATCAATGTTAAAGTATAGTTAGGAATGTGGATACACCAGGAAAGATAATGATGTCCCTACATGCTCTTATGAATTGATTGGCACTTCAATAACATAGGTTATTAAGCCTACACCTCAACATGTGTGAACCACAAGTGAAGAAGGTTATGTAAGTTATGTTAATTCGTAAGATAGGAAATGAATGTCCCTTAAGATTTTTATTTTTTTTTGTAAAGTTTGGGGTACATTACATATGGTATCAGAGACACAAGCTACAACACTTGGACCTTGAATAGGGCCATCTGATTTATTTAATGTATAATTATGTTTTTATAAAGCTAATAAAAACCTTTATTGTTACAAACAAAAAACCTTTTCTATTTTGTGTGTTAATCATGGCAGCAGTAAATGATGACAGGGGAATCAGAATCGATGGAAATCATGAACAAAGACTTCCCAAAAATCATAGAAATAATAGTGACGAAGTTCACCTACTGAAGTTTTGGAAATAATGAGGAATCTCATCGTTGAACTGCAAGTTTTCAAAGCCGACAATGAAAAACTAAAGAAATCTCAGCGGGAACAACAAGAAATAAATGAAGTCCTGTTGCACAGTATAGTGACCAAGAAAATCCCAAAGGATGATAATAATGATGAAGAAGTCAGTAAGGGAGCTTCCAAGAACTCGAGACCGGAAAAAAAAAAGGAGACAGTTTGTCTGAAGTTACACCTTCAGCTGAGGACAAAACCAAAACAGACCGAAAGAGAAAACAAGTAGATGACCTTGAAGGTGAATTCAAGAAAATTAAACCAGCTACCTTTGATAGAGAATCCAGAACAGGAGAAGAAGTAGAGGAATGGTTATTAGACATAAAAAAATACTTCCAGATATATAACTATTCCAGTGATATGAAGGTCATAATGGCCATATACAATGTGAAAGGGAAGGCCAACATTTGGTGGAAAGACCTGAAATTGGCCAAGGACCTAAAGGAGAAACATATGGAATGGTCTAAATTTAAGAAATATTTCAATAAATAGTACCTATCTAAAAGCTACTATGAAAGGAAAAAAAAATAATTTTACGAGCTAAGACTTGGACAGTCCTATAGGGACATAATTGAGTTTGAAAAACCCAAATCCTTGAGTGAAGTATTTAGGAAAGCACACATGTGTTACGATCAATACAAACATCGGGTAGAGTTTCCCAAAGCCTGGAAGGATAAGAAACAAGATTGAATGAATCAGTGAAATAAGGGATACCAGCCAACTCCTTATCATAATGCATCAAAAATCTTTCGAAGAAAGGATTTTCACTCCGACCATACGAATAAGCAAGGCAACGGTAAACCAATAAATCTGGGAACAAAGAAGTTTGGGGACAACTGTCGTGAACCATTAAAGTCCTGGGAATGTTGAGAACCTCATCTAAGGAGGAATTTTCCACGTTTAAATTTAGCAAACAAAAATGTTGTTCATAATTTGCAGGAAGCCTCGACAGTGGAAGACGTGTGCAGAAGCCTGCATCAGATAAATGAATCCATAGACAGCCGGGAAGATGACCACCAATCCTCTATGGTAGAAATCGAAGGTAAAATCAATAACACTCGAATTTATGTTTTAATTGAACATGGAGCTACGTTAAGTTATATTACTCCTCATGTAGTAGAGTCAAATAAACTTAAGAAATTGAAGCACACAAAATCATGGCTAGTACAACTAGAAACAAGAACAAAAAGGAAATTAGTTGACTTTATTTCTGATTTCGAGTTCATCTTACATGGGCAAAACATAAGAAAAAATATGAACATCCTACCACTAGGATCTTATGATATGATTATCAGAATGGATTGGTTGGAAAAGCACAAACTGGTACTGGATTGTTATACAAAGAAACTTAACTATAAAGATGATTTTGGCACTACTAGAACAACCCAAGGTATACCAAAACCAATATCAGTTAGACAAGTTTCAACAATGCAACTCAAGAAATGTATGAGAAAGGGATTTCAAGTTTATGCCATCCATGTAACGAATCTGTTAAAAAAAAAAAATAAGCCATAGTTAGAAGATTTTTTTTTCCTACATGAATTCAGAGACATGTTTGTGGAAGAGATACCGGAATTACCTCCTATGAGGGAAATAGACTTATCCATAGATCTGCTACCTGGTTCAACCCCTATCTCAAAAGCACCTTGCCGAATGAGTCTACCAGAATTGACATAATTAAAAATACAATTACAGGAATTGTTGGAAAAAGAGTATATCAGACCGAGTGTTTCACTATGGGGGGCACCAGTCCTCTTTGTGAAAAATGAAGATGGTACTCTAAGGCTTTGTATCGATTATAGACAATTTAATAAAATGACCATTAAGAATAAGTACCCCTTACCCAGGATAAATGACCTGTTCGATCAAGTAGGAGGGGCCAAGATCTTTTCCAAATTGGATTTATGATCTGGTTATCATCAGGTTAGAATAAAGGATGACGATATAAGAAAAACAACTTTTCAAAAAAGATATGGATACTACGAATTCGTAGTCATACCTTTCGGACTCACTAACACACCAACCACGTTTATGTGCTTGATGAACAGTATTTTCAGTTAGTACTTGGACAAGTTTGTACTAGTATTTATTGATGATATTCTGGTCTATTCTAAAATAGAGGAAGAACATGAAGAACACTTAAGAATAGTTCTGCAAATGCTGAGGAAACACAAATTGTACACTAAATTTGATAAGTGTGACTTTTATCAAAATAAAATACAATATCTCGGACATATAATTTCAACAGAAGGCATTGTCATAGACCCTGAGAAAATAAAAGCCATCATGGAGTGGCCACTACGTAAGGATGTGGAAGATATATGGTCATTCATGGGAATCACTGGATATTATCGTAGATTTATAGAAGGGTTTTCCAAGATAGTCTACCCTATCACGTCATTACAAAAGAAAGGGACCAAGTTTAATTGGTCACATAGGTGTCAAGATTGTTTTAACAAGAAGAAAGAATTATTTACAACTGCGCCCGTACTGAAGGTAGAAGACCCATATAAATACTTTACCATATGTGTTGATGTAAGTAAAGAAGGACTAGGTGGTGTCCTGACACAGGAAGGACACGTAATTTGTTATGAGTCCCGGAAATTAAAATAACATGAGAAAAATTATGTTACTCATGACTTAGAATTGGAAGCGGTAATACACGCCTTAAAAATGTCGCGACACTACATAATGGGTAGAAAATTTCTAATATTAACGGATAATAGTGGTGTAAAATATCTGTTTAGTCAACCAGATCTTAATTCAAGGCAATCAAAATGGCTATCCTTCTTGAGAGAATTCAAATTCGAGGTCAGACATATCAAGGGTAAGGAAAATAAGGTAGAAAATGATTTAAGCAGAAGAATCCATGGGTTATTTGAGATAAATATCAGCAGGGCAGAAAGTGATCTGGAACAAAGAATAAGGACGACAGGTAGTAATGACGAAAATTACACTGAGATAATGACAGAATTACAAAATAGCACCACAAACTCAGATAAACCAGATCTGAGTATCGACAAGAAGGGACTATTATGAATTAAAAACAGACTTTACATACCAGATGCAACAGAGTTAAAGTTAATAATATTGGACAAAGTGCATAAGAAACCATATTCTGGCCATCCAGGATACCAGAAAATGATAACAGCACTTAGAAAACTATTTTTCTGGCCTAATATGAAGGGCGAAACAACAGAATACTTGGCTAGGTGCCAAGATTGTCAACAGGTTAAGGTCGAACACCAGCATCCAACCGGCCTATTACAACCTTTACCAGTGCCAGAATGGAAATGGGAGACCATATCGCTGGACTTTATAACATGTTTGCCCAAAACTCAGAAACAAAATGAGTCTATTATGGTTGTAATTGATAAACTTAGTAAGTCTGCACACTTTATTCCTATGAAATCTACTTTTAAAGCTATAAACATCGTTGAAATATTTATGAAATAGATTTTTAGACTGCATGGTATTCCTAAAATGGTGATCTCAGATAGAGACGTAAAATTTACGTCCTCTTTTTGGAAAGAATTGTTTGTAGGGCTAAATACTAATTTGAATTTCATCAAGAGTTACCATCCAAAAATGGATGGATAGAATGAACGAACAAATCAGATCGTATAAGATATGCTTCGCATGTACGTAAGAACAAAACCAAGTAAGTGGGAAGACTACCTGTACTTGGTAGAATTCACATATAACAATGGGTACCAAACTTCGGCTAAATTGAGCTCTTTTGAGGTACTGTATGATATAAAGTGTACGACACCAATTAGCTAGGATGACCTGGTTGACAAACTCATGATTGAACCAAAAATGCTCCAAGAAATGGAAAGTACAGTAAGAAAGGTGCAACAAAACTTAAAAGAGGCATAGGATAGACAAAAAGGTTATGTGGACCAGAAAAGAAGACACTTGGAATTTCAAGTGGGAGATCATGTTTACTTAAAAGTCAAAGCCCGAAAGAGTTCACTAAAACTCAAGAACTGTACCAAATTGGCACCTAGGTTTTGTGGGCCCTTCGAGATACTAGCTCGAATTAGACCTGTAGCATACCAACTTGCACTTCCAACTAATATAATAATTCATAATGTATTTCATGTTTCCTTGTTGAAAAGGTATGTCCATGACCCTACTCATATGGTTGATTGGAACTTGGTGCAGGTGGAACTAGAAGGCGAGTTCCAGGCGAAACCCCTACAAATTCTGGACCGGAGAGAAATAGCACTTCGGAACAGAGTCGTTGCTTAGGTAAAGGTGCAATCACTTTAGCCCTGAGGAGGCCACTTGGGAGTTGGAGAGATATTTGTGGAAATATCATCCAATGTTGTTCCAAGAAAGGAACGAACACTGAGGATAATGTTTTATTGAAGGGGAAAAGGAAGTGACATTCTCAAAATTAAAGTAATTTCAAAATTAAAAAAAAAAAATGTTAGAAAACTATTATTTTTTTGGTAAATTCGAATTTGGAAAATTTTTCCATTTATGGAAATTCCAAATTTTGAATTTGGTAAATTGTAAATAAATTATTATGACTGTTGGGAAGAAATTCTGACTAGACCCAACTAACTATTTGATGTTGACACTTGTATGAAAACATAATATTTTATATTTATTCCAGGAGGACAAATGTAACAACCATATTAAAATCGGCTGACCATGACTCCATGAGTGGGGAACATGTTGGAACTACCTCTGGGTTGATTGTTACAAGTGGCAAATCAAGGATTTGGCCAATGGCAGCCCCTGAAAATCATGGATTTAGAAAGCTGCGAAAATTTCCAAGGGAGGGAAAAAAGACCTATGCAAAAAGGATTTGTGTTGATAAATAGCATATGTGAGGAGGTAGGATGCTACCAAGTATGCACTGGAAAAATGAGTTGGACTCTTGTTGTTATGAACACTAAATTCTGAGTGTGAGGCAACAAGAAGTGGATGAGAAAAAGACTATTGTTGAGGAGGGGTTATGGAATTCACCCTCATGGATTCATGGTCAGGTTAGGGGGTGAACGGAACAAGTAACCTTGGTTGTTCCATTCTAAGGTTGGGAGGAACATGGTTGTTCCCTTTGTCTTCCAGCGTTTGGTTCAGATATGTTCATCTATCCTTTTCTGGTTATACATCTCTTGTCTTAAGTTGTTGTCCATATACATAGATATATTTCTGGACAGATGATTTCCATTTGAGACTATTGTTAAATAGGAATCATTCTGATATGAATGATTACAAGAGAGAATTAGCATATTACTACTGAATAAGTTCTGACAGTTTTATTTTAATATGTATGGTATATTTATGTTCAGTAACATTCTGTGGGAAAATGGTGAAGGCAAGGTAAAAACTCCTACATGATAGTTGTATTTATTGTACAAAGATTTTACTAAGTAGTTAACACAAAAATGAAAATTGAATGGTGGAAGTACGCCATAATTTGTAATCACATTGATGGCTTTTCGATCCCATCATTTATATTAAAACATTTTTGCCAAATTGGTACACAATGTTTTCTGCTTGACCTATTTAATAATGAATATTCATAGGAGGTGACCCGATTGAATTAAACTAGAAAATAAATACACCTTTTTATGTATCTATATGGGGAATCACATCCTTGGGATTGCCATTTGCGGCTGGGATAGACTTTCTTATTTTATTTTAAGTTACCAGTGCAAACAATTGTACATAACAAGAATCAACTGTGTGTAGAGTTACATACAGAAACACATATATGTATAGGGATACATATAGAAACATATGCATATAGATAAGCCCCACCGAGCATGTTGTCGAACTCTGGAAGTAATGATTTTGACCTTTCAATGTAAATAGAAACTATGGAACAAAGAATTTAGATGCGAAGGACGAAAAATCTTAGACAAGAAACATATATGCGTGAACCCCTTAAATATATTGATGCCTTTGTTTTAATTATAAAAATGAATTCCATAACCCTGTCATCAACTAAAAAATTAAACCAACCCTTTGATCAATCAGGCGACAATGGAAATAGAGGGAAATTGTGGATCTATTTATCACATTGGAGATTTGTAAATACTGTAAAGTACAAGCCATAAATTTATGAGACATACTGCTTGAGAACATAGAAGTGGTTATACTTCTAAATTTGAAAGAATAATTAATGTATCAACTAAAATCCATAACAATAATTAAACTATCTCGATTACTTCATAATAGTCGCTCCTTCTGCTAAGAAAGAAACTGAGACAGTAATACACCATGCGATGATTGAATTAGAACTGAAATCTTCATTTCAAAAACTTGGGTTATTAAATCTAGAGTGTTTTCAAAAGGAACTCTAGTACCCTTCATATGGGGATGCCTAGGAAAAATCCGAGAGTTCGGATGCTCCGCTCTTGTAAGGAAGTTAAAAAGAAAAAAAACAAAAAAAAAAAACTCATTAGTAGATGTCAACGTTTGATATTTAGAGTCTTACATATGATATAAAGAGATAAATGGAATACATAAAATTAGAATACAGAGGATTTATGGACTATACTTGACTTAGGGCCTTAGTGTTGGCCGTCATCTGCTTCAGGATTGACATAGTCATACCTGAACTGGATGGGAGGAGAGAACCGAAGTTGATCTGATGGGTACCTCGCAAGGATCAGAGGCCCGATCATTAGGATAAGTTATGCAATTATTAGAACTTAAAACATAAAAACAACAAAAATTTCTAAATATTAAGACAATCAAGAAACAACGTCGGAAGGTATTCTACTCTAAAAACCCCAAGTAAGGATTTAGTCGGGATAACATAACAAAAATCCTTGCCGAGGGGTATTCTTACTAAGTCCTGTAATATTGAACACAGTGTATCACATAAATTAGTAAATAAAACCCAGTACCCTTATTCCTAAAGCATACAGACTTTCGACTGGGGCGTATACATACAGAAGTCGACCAGATAGTTAAAAAGACGAAAACCCTAATGTAAGTCGCAAATGAAAATTACTAGATTACAGTATCGTTTCCATTCTTTAACCTGTAAGGGAAGACTACCACACTACTATTATGAAATAATTCAATGAAAATACAGACTGGTAGATGCCCCGAGGAATGCCCTGGATGACAACATTCAGAAAAACAACCACCAGTGCCCTACGACTAAACTACACTATGCAAATATAGATACGCCTGTGCAAAGTAAACTCATAAAATAAAATCGAAAACTCCCATACAAAATAATGATAAAACTATAGGCATTAAATCCTTACACCGATTGTTGGAGATGATCTGATCATATTTTTCCTTTTCCAGAGTAAAGAACCTCCTCAGCCCTCACACTAGAGCGTTATTCCCATAACCACCCTAGACTTTTTCTTACAGAGTGATTAAGCCAAATGGAAATGGAACCTGACTAGTTTTTCCAGAAGGGATTAAGAGAGAAACATTTAATATTACCATATTGAGCCATGTGATATTTGGGAGATGACCAAACCCTCACAAGACATGAAAGCAGGTGACATGTTCGGGTGGGTCTTGAGGTAGGTGTCCATTAAGGAGAGGGACGGAGGTATCAATGCACCCTGACAGTTACTACATTGTTCCTCGCACTGAGATAATGTGATGGGAAAGGATGTCATACCAATTACTCTATAACTGAGGACGAGAAGGAGACTACCCTTGTATACTTAGAGTGTTAGTGGACCCAGGGCTAGGAATGTACACGTTCTACCTTAGGGGAATAGCTTAGGCTCAGGCCTCGATACCACCACCTAATACGACTGGACCAAAGTTTCCTGTCAAGAGGACCCTTAATCATTTATGGAAAATACATTTTTCCTTCTTGTATCTTAGCATCGATTTGACAGCAGATCGGGAGGCCATGACCTTAGATTTTCCCTTACACTGAAAACTATTAATATCTCGAATTATATATAATTGTATAAAGGATGTTTCAACAATATGCTCACAATATCTTCAAAACGTATGTAACTCCTTATTTATCAAAGATTTAATCGATAGGGAATCTATGTATATAGATATATAGATATAGTGAATATGCACAGAAACGTTATCTTTAAAGGAAAGAATAGTGGTTGAATGAGTGATTAGTATTAACACTCGTCAATGTTAAAGTATAGTTGGGAATGTGGATATGCTAGGAAAGATAATGACGTCCCTAGAGGCTCTTATGAATTGATTGGTACTTCAATAACATAGGTTCTTAAGCCTACACCTCAACATGTGTGAACCACCAATGAAGAAGGTTATGTAAGTTATGTTAATTCGTAATATAGGAAATGAATGTCCCCTAAGAATTTTTTTTTTGTAAATTTTGGGGTACATTACACTAGTCTTATGGGACATGGAATATTCTTCAAACAACTAAAAAAAATCTTTTAGAAATTAACTTTGTCGTGGAGGTGACCACCCTTCAAACATGCATTTTTGAAAGACATTAAAAGGTTAAATAACTGAATAATAGCTAAACATCTATGACCACCCATATTGCTCGATAATTTCATCGTTATATGATTTCAATGTTCAACTTGTTACATCTGCATTCTCAATCAAGGTATTTAGCATGTTTATGCATGGAAACCATTCCTCTTTGTATCCCACCCTGTGGAATCATAAGACCTTAACATTGAAATCCTTGGGTTCCTGTCCTTGGCTTATTTTTCTGCTCGCAATGATTTGTGGAAGGTTCAAAATCATTGTACTTATCATAGAGGAATGAATAGGTAGGCTTTGAGGCAATGTTGAGTAGCAACACCATGTCCATCACACAATGAAAAGACACAATGAAAATAACTGTAATGCTCTTTGTCATTAAGTGTATAACAAAATTACATTCACAGATATATACAAGCCATAGAAATAGCCTTGTGTATATTATCAGCTATGTAATGTACATCTAACTGTCTTATAAAATTATTACATGACATCATGAATTTCTTTTAGTCTTCTTTTTTTCTTTCCAGTTCTTAAGCAAATCATCCACATCCATGTCTTCGTTTACTGGTTTCTCATCAGCAGTTGATGTTGTTTTAGTCCTTTCATGCCGAGTACATTTGGTCTGATACCCACGACGTGGATGCTACTATGAGGGGCCATCACCTAAAAAAATAAAAAATATTAAATTTATATGGCCAATTTTTAAATATCATTGAAGTAGTTCATTAATATTAAAAAAAAAACCTCAGCAATATAATTATTTACTAGGTCCTCTAGTCGGCACTGTTGGAATGGATTTTGGCCTGTTCACCTGATATTCAGGTCGAGAATGATCATCTATGACATTATCTGCCATTGAAACATCAAAATTTAAAAGTACAAAATTATTAAGTATATGATTAATATATAGACATTTTACCGTAGTGGACCTCAGTCACAGGAACATCTTAGGGATGCACCACACTGGGATGGGGTTGTTGGGGAGCACCATGATCTTCTGGTGGTGTTTCACTATCAATGCTATGTTGTTCAGTACTAATGGTTTCATTGATAGTGCTACTCCCCTAATTAATACAAAGTAAGACATTAAATTATGGATGATATCAAACATTTACGTATTTTATAAGTAACGAAAGGTTATTGTGGATTGATTTTTATTTACCTTATCCCACAAATTGGATCTTGGGATCCACCCCATGCTTTTCCTACGATCAACCACGGCTTTATAACCATAATAATAACCACGTTGGAGTTCTTCCTCCACGGTTTCTGTTCGGAAGTCATCACCCTGCATTGCATAAGGGTATGGTTTTTTAATGTTTTTCACTGCAATTACCTTAAAGTTGTAAGGCGATACAAATAATATTCTTAAGATGTTAGAGTACTTATGATTCATGACTGTAACCTCGAGTAGCCGCCCTAGCCTAGCTTGTGTTGGCCATGTTTGGCAATCCTTTCTTTGGTTGCCTTCGAAGTGTCAGGTGACCTATCATCAAAATATTCAAGTATGTTATATATAACCACACTTTTATTTAGATCTAAAGAAAAATAAATCTAGTATTGAATTCAAAAATTTGTAATTTACCTTGGTGTACCAGTTATTTGTTCTCTTGATTTTTTGAAAATATTCTCTTTTATATCATCAATGATCGCCTTCCACTCCCTCTCTGGAATT
Source organism: Picea engelmannii (assembly GCA_009831015.1). Classification (NCBI taxonomy): domain Eukaryota; kingdom Viridiplantae; phylum Streptophyta; class Pinopsida; order Pinales; family Pinaceae; genus Picea; species Picea engelmannii. The sequence goes on from ML795804.1 coordinate 418,251, forward strand.
GAGGGAGGACGCTCATACCTAGTATTTCTTGCCAAGCTTCGTCTATAAACATCCTGGGTATATTTTAAATATTCACCCATTGCAGATGTGAAAGCTTTTGTATTGAACATGTCTACACCAAAGACGCCTTCAAGATAATCCATAATTTCCTTTTTGAGGTTGGAATTCTATAAATTCCACCTCATGCATAAGGTTGCCCACAAAATAGACAAGGCCTTGCTCTCTACGTGCCTATAAAAAAGGTTGTTTCCTACACACAAAAATATATGATCATTAATTTAAAATTAATAATCTAGATGATTTATGTATGAGGACAACATTAAATGATTAAAATATGAATTAAAAGTACCTCGGAGTCTTGATTATTTTTATGGAATTCCATTATCGTCGACTAAAAATGTGCACGAGAGGGTCCCTGTGCTTGTCACACGTCTAGCTCCAGGAAATGAAACCATCTCAACCACATCACTATGATCCTCATCTCTGCCACAATCTCTAGACTCTGATAAAGTGTGGATGCCTGTCGGTGCATGTCATGGCTTTTATCTAAATGAGGTGTGGAAGATGGAGAAGTAAATAGTGCTATAGCGGTTGTATGACCGCCCACATCAGGACTCTGTAGCGCCTCTGTAGCGCCACTACTACCAACCCTGGGCTAAACAGGCTCCAAATATTCCTTTATAAAAAAGTAAATGTTTTTTTGTGAGATAATGTAAAAGTTAAAGAACAAAGTATCATAATTGAACATATGATCGCATTAAAAAAAATAAAAAATTATGGTTATTACCTTATATGTGTTATGTTGTGAAATAAGGAGCTTGATCCTTTCTTTGATGTCTGAGGTTTGTTCTGGACGATCTAAGAAGCTAGCAAGTTCCTTGTTAGCTTTAATGATCTTTTTTCTTAATAAGAGCATCGGATCAATGCAAGAATAAAACCCCTCCTCATCGGCAGAATCATGATCCACATGGCCTGCTGACTACATATAATTTCAGCAAAAACAATGTTATTTCAATAAAATTATATATGCAAATAATAAAAACAACGTAAAATGAAACTGGAAATTGATAATCATTTACATGTTCTGCGGCTGGCCCTTTTCCACGATCATCTTGCCACATTAAAATATAATTAGAACCCCCAAATATTTATCAAAAAAATTAATAACAACAAAAAAACAATGTTAAAGATAATATTTACAACAATGTTAAAGATAATAAAAAAATATAATGCAATAGGTAGAGGTTTCTTAAAGAGGTGTTGCATAAGAACCTGCACACTATTAGTCAATGTTTCTATTCAATTCAAATGGTAATCCACTAGAAACTCTTCCCCAAGAGTTATCTTTTTTATTGTGCATAGGACTACCCGATTCTCTTCACATCCCTCAAATATGCAATTTGGTTTTTTGTTTGTTTTCCCAGGTCATGCGGTGTTTATAAACCCTGTGATATTGCGAGATGCTTTAGGCCTTCCATCAATATATATAGTTCCTCCTTTATTTTTATCCTTGTTTATTAGTTGTATATAATTTGCGGCGAGTGCATATCTCAACATACTTCGTATGTACCGGACCAGCCACATCCAATTGTTATAATTGTAACATGGTCCGACATAGTCCATCAATTCAATTACTGTATTGTATTTTACAATTATTCCATCCATGAAAAATAGCCCCAAGCCATGCAGGGAGGATGGTGCAATGTGATATGTCCTATTGTTGACAACGAAGTCAACATCTATAGGAGGTAGTTCCTTAGGTACCCATTGATTCACTAGATGTTTATACCTGAGTGGAAAATCTATGTATCCTATTCTCTCATCATCATAAGAGCATGATCCTCCTTCGGCAAGAAAAAATTTCATGCGTGTACAAAATTTTATTTTGACTTTTTCACCTTTGGTCCTTATTTGCTTATCATATCTACTAGATGTAGTCACATTTCCGGCCTCTATTTGTCTTAATATTTCCTCACTCAACGAAGAAATATATGATAGGTACATGTTTGGTTGTACCTTCAGTTTCATGTGCACGTGTTTTTAGTTAGTAGTCCATCATCATATTCACAGTTCTAAATAAAATTTTTATATCTTTAGCTTTGGATGCATAGTTATACTAGGGTGAAATTACCAATATTAGTGGTGATCTGGATTTTATGAGCAGAAAGAAATGAATATAGATTATTAATAGGTGCTTAACACAAAATAACAAATATACAGTAAAATTGGTATTCTATTCAATAACGAAATACGCTGAAATTGTAAAATGAAGCGGAAACAAGCTTGCTGGAATGGTGGCGGCTTATCTCTGAGAAGAGATGTGATGGCAGTGGGCATTCACAAGAAGAAGGTTACAATGAGGCTCTGAAGGAATTTTTACAATAATAAAGAATGGTAAAAACCCTAGACATCCAAAAACCTAACCCTAGGAGATGAAACGCCAAAAGTCATGTGGGCCCCATTTGGGTAAGCTAGTACATCAACTTCCCGGGGTCGTAACTCTTTCATACGATCTCCGTTTTAGGTGTGTGATAGCACGTTGGAAAGGTATCATCGAGGATATTCATTTTGGGGGTTCAATCATGCATTTGGCCATCATTAAGGAGCTCTATACTGAAAAACATTCATTTATGCCCTCAAAATGGCCCCGGAAGTAAAAACTGCTAAAAATAGTAAATTGCCAAAAATGTCAGAAAACTGTTTTGAGCTAGTTAGAAAAGGTGGGTGGCCACCGATATCCATATGGATAAATCCTTCCTCCTTAGGAAGCAATGGTATCCATTGCATTGAGGTCCCCCATTAGATGAGGAAATTTCTACTGAATTTGGCCCTGGGTGAGCCACTTACCTTGGTGCAGGAGCTGCCCTGCTTTGACGACTCGATAAAGCTGGATCCTTTGTTGTCGAGTGCCCTTGTTCTATCTGTCCACAATATGATCATTGGATGCTTGTTGTATGTAGTCAGGTTTGAGCTCTGTTGGTGTCAGCTGTTCTGCTACTTCTGAAGTGTCCAATCATGGTGGGAAATAAGGGCGAAGGAGATCCACGTTGAACACTGGGTGTAGGCCAAGGAAAGGAGGAATGTTGAGCTAAAAATAATTATCCCCCACGTCCTTGGTGATAGTGTACAGTCCATAATGGAGTGGGCAAAGCTTCCGATGGGTTCCTGTAAGGCGTTCTTTCTGCAAGTGCAACCAAACTTTGTCACCCACCTGAAACTTATGCGGAACCCGATGTTGATCATGGCATTGTTTGTACTTGTCATTGGACTTCTGTAGGATATGTTGAACCTGTTGGAAGATGTGCTGGATCCGCTCAATGAACCTGGTGGATTTTTCAGCTTCAGTTTGAGTAGGAGATGAGTCAGTCGAGGTGAACGCAAGGGGAAGTGCAACATCTATGGGACCCAATGGTTGGAATCCCAACCCCACTTGAAAGGGGTTGTGGCCGGTTGAGCTATGAAAGGCTCGGTTGTAGCTATTGTGGACATAAGGAAGGCTCTCATACCATGTGTGAGGGTGCTTTGAATTATACATGCGAAGGATATGCACTATCATTCAATTTACAACCTCGGTTTGGCCATCTGTCTGGGGGTGAAAGGTCGTGGATTTGGTGAGCTTGGTGTCTAGCAGTGACCAAAGGCTCGACTAGAATGTGCTGAGAAATCGAATATCTCGATCTGAGACAATGGTTTGCGGGATTCCACAATGTACCTAGACTTGTTCAAAGAAGAGCTTGGCAGTGGCCTCTGTTGTGATGCTCTTCTTGCATGCAACTAGAATCGCCATCTTAGATAAGCGGTCAACAACCACAAAAACACAGTCATTTCCCCACTTGGTGGATGGGAGGCCCAACATGTAGTTCATCAAGATGGATTACCATGGCCTGTCAGGAGTAGGAAGAGGTTTGTACAAGACCTGTTTCTTAGTGGTTGGTTTGGAAATAGCGCAAGAAGTGCAGGACCTGATATACTTGTCGACCTCCTGTCGAAGTTTTGGCTAGTAGAAATGTTTCTATAGCATCACCACTGTCTTTTCAATGCCGAAGTGTCTTGCCACCCGACTATAGTGGGCTTCCTAGATCAGCTTCACTCACTCGTTTGATGGAACACAGATATGGCCCAGACGACACAACAACCCATCCTGAAGATGGAAATTATTGACAACTACATTTGCACCCAACATTTGGTAGGTTGTGGCAAAGTCAGGGTCTGTCTTATAGATTTGGGGACATCCATATGTCTCATGGCCGCAAGAGTCTAGCACCATGGTGAGTGCCATGACTGGCGGTCTGCTAAGGCAATCAACGACGTGATTGGTGCTTCCTGTTTTATAATTGATGTTGAGGTGGAATTGCTGCAAGTATGTGGACCAATTTTGATGGCAGTCATTTTGTATTTTTTCTTGTGTCTCCATGAACTGCAGTGGCTTATGATTAGTGTGGATGACTGTCTCCTTCCCAAGAATGTAATGTCTCCACTGGCGACATGCTTTCACAATGGAGTACATTTATTTATCGTAAGTAGGGTACTTATGGACAGTATCTGACAGTGTATCACTATGATAGGCCACGGGGTGGCTGTGCTAAGTGAGAACGACGCCCATAGCATAATCTGAAGAATCTGTATCGATCTCAAAGGGATGTTGTAGATCTAGTAGTGAAAGTACTGGGGCTGAGCACACGCGTTGCTTCAAATCATCGAATGCTTGTTGTTGGAACCGACCCCACGCAAATTTTGCCTTACCACCACCCCTGTTTATTTGGCTGAGGGCCCATGCAATATGGGAGAAGCCCAACAATAACTTGCAATAGAAATTAGCAAGTCCCAAGAAGTTCTGAAGCTCAGTGAGTGTTTTTGGGGCTGGCCAGTCACAGATGACTTGGATCTTGGTTGGATCCACATGTACGCCATGTTCATCAATGATGTATCCCAGGTAATGGACCCTGTCCATGTTGAAGGATCATTTTTCCAGGTTGGCATATAGCTTGTGCTACCGCAGGGTGTGCAAAACCTGTTGAATATGCTGCAAGTGTTCATCCCAAGTCTTGCTGTAAATTAGAATGTCATCCAGATACACCACTACAAAAGTATCGGTGAATGGTCACAGGATATCGTCCATCATCCTCATGAAAGTGGTTGGGGCATTTGTCAAACCAAAGGGCATGACCAACCATTCAAAAAGTCCTTCCTTTGACTTGAAGGCGGTCTTCCATACATCTGTTTGTTCTATCGGGACCTGGTGGTATCCAGACTTTAGATCCATCTTACTGAAGTATTTGGCCCCCATGAGTTGATCAAGGAGGTCATCGATTTGGGGAATCAGGTACCGGTTTCTGATAGTGATTTTATTCAGAGCCTAGTAATCAATACAGAGTCGCTAGGTTCCATATTTTTTCTGTACCAGCACGATTGGGCTCCCACAAGGTGATGAGCTAGGGCGTATGTGCCCCTTGTGGATCATTTCTTGGATCTATCTCTTGTTCTCCTCATTCTCTAACAAAGAGAGACGATAGACTGGCCCATTGGGAAGTGGTGCACTGGGGGTCAGATCGATGGGGTGCTTGACCTGGCAGTGCAGAGGTACCCCTGTAGGTGAGGAGAAGATATCCATGTATTCTTCCATGACCTTATCTACTTACTTTTGCTGTGTGGAGAGGTCGGCCGCAGAGACTCTAGATGTGGCTGCGATCTTTCACTTATTCTGAGAGCGAATCACAAAGAAGACAAAATTCCCCATCTGAGAGATGACCTTCCTGCATTTCTTAGCAGAGATCAAGGAAATAAAACTAGGTGGGACTGCCTCGAGTATCCTGTACAATTTACTGTTCAAAGTAATAATAACACTACGAGGCCTAGACTCATATACAACATGATGTTTCCATAAATAAGGTTTTCCCAAAAGAACATCACAAACTTCAAGAGGAGAAAAATCAAACAATACCTTGTCTTTGAAAGGCTTGATGTCGTACGACAGTCGACACTGTTGGCCGACGCGGAGATCGCTTCCTTGGTGGAGCCATCCAATGGTGTAGGGTTGTGGGTGCGACGTTGTTGGCAAGGCTAGCCACTTGACGACCTCTGCTGATATTAGGTTCTTCTAGCTACCGCTGTCAATGATGAAGTGCAGCGGGGTGCCTTTTACCCACATCTGTGAATGGAAGAGGCGCTCTCCTTCTTCTGGCCCGTCTGGTTAACCAGGCTAGATCTTGGTGGTATCCACAGTGGCACTAGATTCTGTGTCAATGATCCATCTTCTCCTTTCTAGTTCTGTCTCAAAGTCGGAATCTGCATCTAATTCATAGGCTTTCAGTTTGGCCACCAACGACTTCTTTGAGTGACAGTCAACAATGTTATGCCAAGGGCTCTTATGGAAGTCGCACCACTTCCCGGTATCTTTCTTTATATTTCCAGTGTCCTTCTTTGCTTGCGGCTTGTATTGGTTGTCTTGATACTATCCATATTTTCTCTATCCTTTGTTCGATGGGTTGGGGCCACCCTTTCCTGGATTTTTTTGTGAGGGGTTCCCAGGCCCAAATTGTCGCGTCTTTTGTTTGAGCTTCTGCTCGATTTTGATGGCATATCGAAAGGTCGCGCCCAAGGATGAGATGTCTAGAAATTACATTTTGGTCTGGATGTATCTATGCAGAGCACCGCGATACTTGAGCACCAGATGTCACTCTGAATCTTTGATACCCAACTTGGTGCGCAAGGTATGGAAGATATTTGTGAAATCTGGCACTGCTTGGTCTCTTTCTTGCCGCAGTGTGGTCCATTTGGTATATAGGTCGTCATAACTTCCGATAGGGCAGTATTGTTCCTTAATAGCATCCCTGAAGGATTCCTAGGTGGCCGTGACTGAAAATAATGAGGTTTCCTCTGTTTCCTTTTGCTCACAGAAAGTTTCCCACCAATCTTTGACATGGGGAATGGCTTTGAGGAGAGAAAAAGTAATCTTTTCTCTATTCGAAAATTTATGAACAGAAAAATACCCTTCTAGTAGATTCAACCACTTGTCTACAACATCTGCGTCTATCTAACCTTCAAATATAGGAATATCAAAGTTTATTTGTACCTTGAAGGGGACGACACCTCCGTTCGAAGAAGATGCATCGCCTGTTGGTAGTCGCCGAAGGATTTGCGTGAAACTATCCATCATCTCGTTCCTTTGTTGCGTGAGGGCTTCCTCAATAAACAGTTTGAAAGGATCTCCTATCCCATCATCTTTATTTTCTCTTTCTATGGGAGGTCGCTTGGGCGTGCGAGAACTTCTATCCTCAAGAGAAACAAGCTCGAGACCCAACTCTTTGTACTCCGACCTCGTTGGGGACATGCATTAAGACGACAAGGAGCATACCGCTCTGATATCACTGATTTATATTTTATGATCAGAATGAAATGAATACATATTACTAACAGGTTCTTAACACAAAATAATAGAGATACAGTAAAACTAGTTTTCTATTCAATAACGAAATACACTGAAACTGTAAAATGCAGCAGAAACAAGCTTGTTGGAATGGTGGCGGCTTATCTCTTAGAAGAGATGTGATGGAAGCGCGCATTCGCGAGAAGAAGGTTACAATGAGGCTCTAAAGGAATTTTTACAATAAGCAAGAATGCCCAAAACCCTAGACATCCAAAAACCTAACCCTAGGAGATGAAACGCCAAAATTCATGTGGGCCCCATTTGGGTAAGCTAGTACATCAACTTCCCAAGGTCGTAACTTTTGCATACGATCTCCGTTTTAGGCATGTGATAGCCCGTTGGAAAGGTATCATTGAGGAGATTAATTTTTGGGGGCTCAATCGTGCCTTTTCATTCCATTGAGGAGCTCGATACCAAAAAACCTTCATTTAGGCCCTCAAAATGGCCCCGGAAGTAAAAACTGCTAAAAATAGTAAATTGCCAAAAATGTCAAAAAATTGTTTTGAGCCAGTTGGAAAAGGTGGGTGGCCACCGATATCCATATAGATAAAGTGGTCAAACAGCTAATTTAATGTGATATTCCTCTTGATTTTGGACATATTAAGGACATATTAAAAATGTGAAAACACTAAGGACATGATAAATTTATCATATGGATCTAAGAAAAAAATAGTATTAAGGTTGTTGTTTGTTGGATTTGTGAAAAATAAACCTAAAAAAAATATTCTCACTTGAACTTCAGCAATGCCATAACTTCTAGAAATGGTATAGAAAAATATAAATACTAGACTAGGATAACCCAACTAGGCATCCTCTACTCAAGGAAGAGGAACCACACAACACAAAAAGCCTCTAATTTTTGCAAACCCCCATATGTTGCATTGTCAACTCCCACAAGGCCATCCTAAACCCCAATACTATAGGGAAAAAATAATAGTTTTTTAGGAATCAAAGAAACCTAGGGTTGAACATGGGACATAACAACATGAAACCCATATCACATACAAAAAGAAAACACAAAAGGATAGATCCAAACCAAAAAACATGTTAACAAGGAAAACACATACTTTTCTATGTGCTAAATACCAACTCAAAAATAAAACATATATGGACAAATCCAATTTGAAGAACACTGTCACAAGGAAAACACATCCCTTTCTATGTGCCAAATACCAACAATTTCAACCAATCTACCAGTGTATGCAAGAGGTAGAAATGAAACTACCCACAATCCTATGGAAAAAAAACCCTCCTCTATGAAATGTTTTACCACACATCGACAACCACTACAAAACACCATAATCGAGACCAAACCCAAGAGGAATGAAAAACATGGAACAACAACCAAATTCCAGAGTGCACCATGATCACCAAGACAACCACAACAAAAAACCATAATCAAGACCATAACCATGAAACCCATGGGAAACATAGAGCACCCACAAATGTTTAGGCTATGCCACAATGAGCAAAATTCATGGCCCACTAAATTCTATAGTACACCACAATCTCTAAGAAAACCATGACCAATCACCATATTAGAGACCAAATATAGGAAACTCCATAGTGCAACACAACAACCAAGATAACCACAACCATATATCATAGTTCATAATACATCTAAAAAACCCATGACAAGAACACACCCTTCACCAAATTCTAGGCTACACCATGACAAGCATGGACCGCCAAATCCCGACAACAAAAACAACACATGCTAAACCATATTGAACATGGAAAATGAACATAAATTCCGTCATATTCATGTCATTTCCACCTCATGCATAACTTTGTACATGAATTGGTAACCTACAGGTATTTTGAAAACTGGAAAATAAACATATATTCCCTCATATTCATCTAATTTCCACCTCCTTCCACCTTGATATATGAATAGGTATCCTCCATTTCCCTCATATTCATCTAATTTCCACCTCCTTCCACCTTCATATATGAATAGGTAGCCTCCATTTCCCTCACATTCATCTAATTTCCACCTCCTTCCACCTTCATATATGAATAGGTAGCCTCCATTAAAACTTACAGAGTTGATTAGGTAGCCTCTATTAAATCTTATAGAGTTGAAGGAAAATTATTATTTTTAGCTTTTGACATAATACCCTAGAAATCCCAAGATACATTTCCCAAAATTCAATAAGAAAAACAATAAATCCACATATTAAATATTCTCAAAACCTAGATTAATATGGAATTTTCAAATGTCCTAGGTAAACTTAATAAATATTTTTCTATTTTGTAGATGTACAATTGAACCAATAGAGAGAAAGTGTACATGGAGCTAAAAATCCCATGTAGTGACTAATTGGACCAATAAAGAGAAAGTTCATAACACATGAGATAAAAGTCCCATATAGGGACTAATTGGACCAACAAAGAGAAAGTACAAAAAGCATAAGCTTAAAGTCCCACGTAGGGGTGTCTATTGAAGAAGAATTTGCTTTTATTCACCCAAATTGGTTGTAATATCTCTAGTTTATAGGTAGCATGGAGAGCCATAGCCAACCTGGACACTACCCCTATTTTAAAATAATATAAATCTATCAATTTCTTCATAAACAAGAGGACCTAATTGCTGATAACCATGCCTCTATCTTCTCATCTACTAGTAGAATCCATGTTCAGGAAGATAATCATAATGCAGGGTCTGCTTTTATCATCGAGTCTCTATTACAACATAAGAGGGAAATCAATGCTTTAAAGGAAGAGTGCATATGTTGCACTAGAAAATCTCAAATTTTTCAAAGAGATTTCAATATGTTGCTTTCAATGCGAAGATGTATGTCGGTTAAATGCCTATGGAAAAGAAAGAAAAATAATATGTTCATCAAATTCCTCTAGATTTGGACATGGTTGGTGAGGCCCGAGACTCTTATCCCTATCCAATGGAGAAAGAGGAAGCTCGCAATATACATGTTTTTCATTAATTTCAGGTCTTCGTGTACTACAAAGTCTATCTAGTATTAAGTGTCATCTATAGGCTTTGTACTAGTAAAAGTTCAGAATCCTCTACAAATGATAGAATTGCATTTTTGGTAGACAAGCATCAATTTTTTTAACAAACTATGAATCATAGACCGTGGGACAAACCATTTTTTTGTATTCTTACATTGACCAATACAACTATAACAAATTTTGCTTCATTATTTAATGAGCACTCAAACTATTCTCACAAATCCTATTGAGGTTCTTCTTCATCCTTGTCATTATTCTTGAGGTGAATAGTATTTTTTTTTTTTACATTTTTTCCACCAATACCATTTTTTATYACACCCAAAGTAAAATCGCTTAGCTCGTATCTCTTCCATTTCCTTTATCATGATTATGGTGTCCTTATGCATTATTGTGTTATTTATAACATATATATCATTACTTCATGCCATGGATCCTATATGAGAATTATGTTTATCTACATTATTAGATCCAATATAACAAGCTAACTTGATTGGTTTGGCCATAATAGTTGGGATCTATATTCTGATTTAAATGTTGGGTTACATCATTTAAGCCATGAAATTAAAGGCCCTATTAGCATCTAGATATGCACCTTTGTTTTTTAGGCACTAACTACTGCAAAAATTGTAGATCCAAAGGTTGTTCTTCTATAACATTACATGAGAATGATGGGGTCCATTAAACCTTGATTTTGTTAAGGCTTATTTTCATTAAAAGTTTAAGCTCTCTATTGTTCCTTCTGAATTAAATGGATATTTGTTGGACGGTAAAGGCATCATCCCATAATATTTTTTCTAAGAGTGAAATAACAGTATGGGTATGCACTCTTAAAGTATTCATTCACATGTCAAACCCATCTAACATCTACGAGGATGATATTGAATATGGATGACCTAACCTATCGTCATCAATAAGCCTAGAAAGTGTATGTGCTAGCTAATCGTCTAAGGTTTGTGCCTACTGGCTGGATGTTAGTTGGTCATGTGCGAGCTAGCTACTTGTCTAAACTATGTACCTATTGGTTGCTAGGAAGTTGAATTCATACAAGCTACAACTCTAAGTCCCTTTTATATTACTGAGGCCTATTGGTATTCGTGAAGCCTAGAGTTCCAACTACAGACCTACCATTGAAGGGAAAAATAACTTATTAAAATTCATGTCTTATTTCTCCTTTTCATGTCATGAGTTTCTTATTGACTTGTTCTCTAGACAAACCAACCAGAATATTTTGAAGATCAAAAGGGTCACAACTTGGAGCCTAAAAGGATCATCCAACAATCTCTTTCCATATGTCAAACCCTCAGTGCCAATCATATCAAATAAATATTTTTATCCCTGCAAACTCATAATGGATTTCACACTTTGTAATATCCTAAATTCAAATATATTCCCACAAACCCAACACCTTAAGATAAATTGTATTTCATATATTTCTTAGGTTCATATCTCTTAGAGGATTTATCTCTTTATGTTTCCAAAAGGACATGTGGCAGGCTCAGAAATTGTCATGTCATTATGATTATGTCAACATGGTTTTCTCATTAAACACAAGGTCCAATTAAATTCCACCACATGGAAATGCAATATCAACATGAATGAACATGGAAGAACTAGTGGTGACTTTAGAGTGTGCCACATGGGACCACTACACATTTTGCAAGCTAAGTTAGAAGACACCCTTATCAAAAAAATTCCAAGTATTTTGGAGAATTGGACTCAAACAAGATTTCACTGGGCTCTAATAATACTTCAGATCCATAGGAATTGAGCAGATTTGTCATTTCAAATATCTCCAATGCAAGAAATTTGTTAGAAACATGGTACCTAGACTTAAGCCTAATGCATAATATTTTAGGTTTGGATGCCTTGGTGGGCCCGGGGTTCCATGGCTTAATTTCGTTGGACACTTGACACTTGCTAGAAGAATATTGCATCATAGTTTTGTGTGCATGAGGAATAGGGAAACCAAGTTAATTTAAGGATGCAATGAGTTGTTATGAGAGAGAGTCCAAGATCTCAAAATCCCAATATAATGACACATGGAATAATCATGTACGTATAAGGGGATTAAAGAAAATAAGATTGAGAGAACACCAAGTGGACACATTAATACAACCACATCCACTCTCATGTTTCTCCATGGTAGGATGCATCAAGTCCACAAAGGTACAAGTCTATGATAGTTGGGTATGATGTGGACTAATGATTAAATGTCATGTGGCAGTGGGGACCACCACTAAAATAATTATACATTGCAATATTATTTTACAAAATTTTTGCTTCATATTGAGGTAAATAATAAGTAGAGGGTCGAGTCTTCTCAAAGGTGAATAAAATATACAATTTCTTTTAAGCATAGATTGGAGGGACCTAGAGCCTCCAGATGACTGTAATATTTCAAACAAGATCTGCTATGAGGAAACTTTTCTCTGAGTTTTGCCTGTTTTTGGTTGGAAGAAAGATGAGAGGTATGGATCTAGAAATATAGTTAGGACATGATTTGTATTCTGATTTCAGTTTTGAAATATTGAATATAATGTTTTCTTCATGGAACAAAATTGGTGTGCATATGCCTCAAAATTTTAAACTGGATAGAAAATATTATATTTTCCTCATGCTTTCTTATCAGAAACATCTTCTTGAACTCATGGATTTATTGTACATATTTCTAATAGCTTGGAAAAGAAAAACATTGTTGGTTTCTTACATCTTGTCTGGTGATCTACTTATAAAAAAATAAGGATTTAGCGATGTTATATTTGTACGGAAATTAACAACCATGTCCATCAGAAAGCACCACATAATGTATTGTATTTGGAGTTCCTCTATAGCACTGCAAGGGGAATATGGTGATGTCACATGTTTTGAGAAAACAAATGCCTGCCAAAAGTCCCATGTGCCACTATCTCAATGACTTCAAAGAAGTCAATTGATAGAAGCATATGTTCAGTGGATTTCCAAAGTATATTGTCATTCTTCACCAACTTGATGGGCATGGTAATATACATGTTTGTAAACATTAATTTTGAAAATTTTCATGGATGGAAAGAATTATTTTCTGAAATTGAATAGAAAATAATACATAAAGATAATCCACTATGGGAGACACTATAGAAGGTTATTTAGGTATTTTCAATATTTTATTTTCTATCCTCAAAAAATGTTTGGCAGCTTGCTTCAAGCTATTGGGATCAAAATATATGCATACACCGACATGGACATTCTTTTCTAATATAGATGATGTCTTCAAATAATGAAAAATAAGTTAACATCACCATGAAGGACCTAATAGAAATGTGTCAAAGAATATTGTACAAATAGTTGGTTCAAGGGACCCATCAGGGCAACCTACAACAAAAATATATGAAAGAAGAGATGACAATGGATTAACTGCTTAGTATGATGGGTAGTTTTGGATGACAAGGAGTTGAACTTGATGAGAGTAGAACCTGGGTGGCAATGATTTGTTACAACAAATTATGAACTTGTAATGCTAGGCAGTGATAGGGTTATTAGTGATTTAGAACGAGACGATGGCCTGATGAATTTGGCATTACTTATGATCAACATGGATCAATAAGCCTTGGTGTAGTGATTCATAATGATGTACCTAACTTCAACATTGAAGTGAGGGTGATTGGGAGATTAGTATTTATAGTTCTAAGCAAGATAAATATGATCAGTCAAGGAGAACTCATTAAATGATGGAAAAAAAGATAATGAAGAATGGTAGACGAGAATAAGGACATCCTAACATGATGGAGAAAATATTCTTGGAAAGATCAAAATGAATTATGGGCATGGACAAATCATCTCTAAAGATCAAGAAATTGTCAAAGATCTTGTCAAAATAAGGGATATGGGGCATGGTTGTGTTGATTGAGGGGTTCTCTTTTCTGTCTCCTTTTAGTAGTAATAATAATAATAATCTATTTTTAAGGTCACAACTAAGACGAACACCAAATTGGTGTATGAGACCCCCTCCATGCAGCGATTTTACTGGTAAAGTCTATGGAGGTATACATACCCTACCGCCCCCCTTTGGATTTGAACATATGACCTCTTAGAAGAAAACTACAGCTTTTGGTCTACCAAGGGGATTTACTAAGGCAAAATATGTTCTACCTATGGAATCAAAGGAAAAATATATTCTACCAAGGGGGATAGTACAACTTTTGAGGATACAAATGACAATGACAATGACACTATTGGATCGCGATGATATATTGGAATCATGGTGGTGAAAGCTTAACAATTGTTGCACCTAGAATAAGATTAAGGGACTATTGAAATATTGATATTTATCACTGGACATAAAATAAACTCTCACTCTCTCAAGGAGATAACTATCATTTTCAAATTTTGAACTACTCTTTGAGCAAAATTCTTATTTTTTCCAAACTAACATCCATAACCAAACTAACCAATAAAAGAAGAAAACTTGAACATGTTTTAAATCAACAAAGGGATTGTAATGCATCACTATTGTTAATGGTTTTCCTAATATACAGTATAGGAATCGACAAAAATTTTGATTTTTCAATTCTCTGGACATGACAACTCGATGAGTATGGGCAATCTTCTCCATATTATCCTAATTTTGTGAAAAAAAGTTCGCAATGTATACACATACTTCGATAATTCCTCGAGGTTGTCCCATAACAAGTGTCATTTTTTTCAAACAAACATCAAAATCTACTACCTTTAACAGATACAATTTACAAAAATATGGGAGATCTATGATATTTTTGGTTAAAGAGTTATTTTCAGTGAAACAAGAATCACGCTTTAAATTGCAATTTTCCAAGTTTGAATTGGATAAACCTCCAAAAAATCTGATCCAAAGTTCATCGATTCAAACTCACATTAACCAATTTTGACTCAGTCAACACAAGTCAAACTTGTGATTTTGGCATGGATCGCAAGTCAACGACAGATTTGATTTTGGTCTAGTTCGCTTCTTTGTCTCTTTTGTCTCTATGTCTCCTTAATGGGGTCACTGCATCTCTTGTTGGTGTCTCTGTCTACCTTTGTGGATCAGGATGAATGTGAATGGGCCGAATGGAGTCGGTCCATTTTAGGGATCAATGCTTGGAATGGGGTCGACTGAGTTCGAACGGGATGCGTTAGGGCGAATGGGGTTAGAGATTTTGGTTTTGTTTGACTGTGGACTATGCAATGCGCCGGTCGAATGATGGATGGTGTTATGGCGCCGATGTTCGACTGTGGATGGTGTTTGACTATGGATTGTGGATGGTGTTATGGTGCCAGCCGGATTCTGTTTTCACTGTGTGCAATATTGCGATTCGTTTTAGGGTGCGGTGGGGTTCTGTTCGTTACATACATATCATATATGTTACATATATATGTTATATATGTAACATATATAACATATATATGTAATATATGTATGTTATATATGTTACATATATATGTTATATATGTAACATATATAACATATCTATGTTACATATGTATGTTATATATGTTACATATATAACATATATATGTTATATATGTAACATATGTATAACAATATTTTAATTTTATAGTGAAGTGGGGAAATGTTCCATGTGAACATCACTTGGACATGGTCGGTTAGTCGATACTAAGAGACGGGGAATCCTTGTATCAAGGGTGCACTCCGCATGAACATCGAAAGAGAATTGGGTTAATATTCTCGAACCGGGACATGGTGGTGGACGAAAATGTTAGGAAATTTGGAGATGTTATTGGGGGCCTGGGAAGAGTTATCTTCTCTTTTTAACGACTTTCCCACCCTAAAATCGGTTCAACCAGAGATAGGGTCCAACACCTGAAAGAGAACCACACATCTTGCAATGTTTGGTTCCCCCTCGACGGCCATTGTAAATATGGTGAACCGAGTACCATCCATACCTGATCGTACTCATATCTTCCTCCTTGGATTTTTCAATGTACACTAGGTTAGCGATCTTGATGAGACAATATCTACCTTGGGATACTTGTTTTCTCTTGGCTCTAGACCAATTTGTTAGTGTTCTAAGAAGAAACAAGTTGTTATTCTCTTCTTCACTAACAATAACTATGCTAGTGAAGTTCATGTCGGGAAGCATCTTCCCTAGAAACAGATGATGCTTGATCAACTTGGTTTTCCTCCATAAACTCATTCCACCATTGTGAAAATCAAAGTACCATTGAGCTTATTGATAATCCAATGAATCATCAGAAGACAAAACACATGGATATTTGGATGCACTAAATTTGGCAACCTCATGTTCAAGGACATCTTGTGCAAATATTTGTTCCTTTAGTAGATCAACAAGTAGATATCTTCTAGATCCCGCCTAAACCTCTATAACTATAATTTTTAATAATATTACGTACAATCACTATTACCGAGTAACCATCTAACCCCTAAGAACCTATGGCCATTAACCCTTATAATCACTATAATTTATTTCCCCAAACGTATTTGACTCATAACCACTACAATTTTAAGAATCCCAAACCCCTAAACTCTTGAAAATTTAACCCTAATCTTTAACCCTTATAACCCAAAACATGCACATTAACTATCACATCAATCCATTATTAGTATTAGTCTATCACCTATGTTAACCCTAATCACTTATAACCTCTATAATTTCTAACTTATAAACCCCAAATAGCTAAATCCTAACTTATTAACCCTAATCACCTAATACCTATATCTCACAAAAATTAATCCTTATAATACTCAAACCATATAACCACTTTACTCCATAACACTATAACCCTTATCATCCCTAACACCTAACCCTTATTTCTTTCCATACCTAACCCCTATAAACATTAACCCCTAATACCTATAAAGAAGAATTCTAAACCAATGCAACCCTTATCTAACTTGTAACTCCTAATGAGATTAACTACCATAACCCCTAATACAACATTTCGACATGAAGAGCACTGAAACAACATCAAAGCCTACTAGAACATGGCCCTACAATCTCGAGAATACAAAGGTCATGGCTATGTCAATAGACATAGGTGAAAAGGAATATGTGTCTAGTGACACCAAAATAACAGGAGAATCATTAGTAGAGAATTGTAAATTCATTGTATTTGTGTTCAAACAAATACAAAGAATGTTCAATCATTACTAGAGAAATGAGGAACCAAATTCAAAGAATGTTCAAACTAGCACAAGAGAGAGAATTTGTGTTGATTTCCATAGAATATGTAATGCATGATACAAATAAGAAAAATATATAATTCATGTTGACCTACACATTATTGAACAATGAGTTGATAGATGCTAAAAGCTATAACTAGGGCTTGAACAAGGTGATCTATGAGAAACTTGGGAAGAATTAATTCTACATATTCAGAGGGCTATCATGACAATCAATTAGACTATTAATGACATGAATACCAAAAATTTATTGATATGATGAAACAAAGAGTATACGTTACAAACATTATGATCTTAGACAAGGATGGAACACAAAAATACATATGGAAATAGGAGATCTCTCTCTAACCAATATGTTATTGGATGATGGTTCCATAGTAAAAAATATGATGAAGGATACATGGGGAATATAGATAAATCAAAATTGAGGCCACTAGAGTTGTTGGTTCATAATAAAATCCATCAATCACTTCGACAAGATGATCGATGAACATTTCATATTGAATTCATTCAATAGTTTCTGAGGATCGCTGCAACATTATCAATTGGACTATTAATGATTTCAATTTCATATGGGAATAGAAGATCTCACTCTACCCAATTTAATAATATTAGATGGTGATTATAGAATAATCATTATGATGGAGACAAAAATAATTAGAGAACCCAAAATTGTGACCACTAAGAAGGAGAAATAATCATTGATGATTAGTGAGCCAACACAATTACATTCAAAAATAGGAGAATATTGAATAATTATTGATTTAATAAGTTGCAATAGTGAATGAGGAGTTGGCTATTTCTAGTAAATCCTTTAGAAGCAGGCAAGATGAACTATAAGAATGCAAAGGGAAAGGGTAGTATAACTAGAGGATTTCTTAGAGGTAATAAATAATTTGATTGTGGATCATTGTAGCATTGGAAGATGGATAATCTAAGTTTTTTGTTGCTATAATATAGAATCAAAACTAATAAATAAACCCAAAGGGAATAATCCACTCAAGTGAATGATGAGAAGGAAAATTTCCCATCACACGGCTTGACCAATGTTACTAGTGGTAAATGTAAAATTCAATGAAGGTATCAATGAAGCCTAAAACTCACGTCAACCAAATTGGGTACTCTGAAAGAAAATTAGGGTTTATGGTTTACTTGATGAAGTGATGATGGAAAAAAGTTGGTGTCACTCAAATTTGAGTCTAGAAACCCTCCCATATCGTTAAGGCATGCAAGTAGTCTATACATGAAAAATTTCAGTGCATACATAAATTGTTTGAAAAAATTTCAACGTTGACCCCATACGCAGGTCCCTGTTGTTGGACGTGTCTAGTCCTCATGAAATTTCCATTCCTCATACATAGTTCCTCATTCCTTGTTCCTTGACCATGGTGTAGTCCCCAAGATCCATTATTTTTGTACAAAATTACATACTAATGGCATAACATTACCGACGAACGTTTTTCATCGATAGTATAGCAATTTTGTCGTAAGATTATTTACATTCATCTCTCTTGCGGCGATATCAAATGATGCATCTTGGATTAATTTCATATTTAGTTTATCAACTTGAAATCTCAATTTGATACTTTGCAAGCTAGTTGGACCTTCAGTCAAATACAAATATGAAACCTGGAATCATTAACATATCTACTAGAACATATTAAAAATAGCTTGGTTTATAGTTTACATGATGAAGTGATGATGGAATAAAGTGGTTGTGTCACTCAAATTTGAGTCCAAAAACCCTCCCATATCGTTAAGGCATGCCAATAGTCTATCCATGAAGAATTTCATTGCATACAGAAATTGTTTGAAAAAATTTCAACATTGGCCCCATTCGTAGGTCCTTGTTGTCTGACATGTACTCTAGTCCTCGTGCAATTTTTGTTCCTCTTTCCTCATTACTTAACCATGGTGTAGTCCCTAAGATACATTATTTTTGTACAAAATTACATACTAATGGCATAAAATTATCGAAGAACGTTTTTTGTCGATAGTATAGCAAATTCGTCATAAGATTATTTACATTCGTCTCTCTTGCGACGATATCAAATGATGCATATTGCATTCATTTCATATTTGGTTTATCAAATTGAAATATCAATTTGATACTTTGCAAGCCAGCTGGACCTTCAGTCAAATACAAATATGAAACTTGGAATCATTAACATATCTACTAGATAATATAAAAAAAAATTGGGTTTATGATATACATGATGAATTGATCCTGGAATAAATTGGGTGTGTGAGTCAAATTTGAGTCCAGAAACCCTCCCGTATCATTAAGGAATGAGAATAGTCTATTCAGGTCAAATTTCAATGCATATAGATACAATTTGAAAACATTTCGACATTGGCCCCATTCACATGTCACGGTATCTCGCCTCTAGTATCTTGATGGTCTTGATTAAGAAATAAATGAAATAGAGGGATTTTTCATCACAAATATGACGCAGATACATTGTATATACATTAATGTAGAACCTGAAAGAAAAATGAAGAAATACCAACGAAAGACTAAAACTTGCGTCCACCAAATTAGGTACCCTCAAAGAAAATTAGGGTTTATGGTTTACATGATGAAGTGATGATGTAAGAAAGTGGGTGTGTCACTCAAGTTCTAGTCCATAAACCATTCCATATCGTTAAGGCATGCCAATAGTATATCCATGAAAAATTTCAGTGCATACATAAACTGTTTGAAAAAATTTCAATGTTAGCCCCATTCGCAGGTCCCTGCTATTGGACGTGTACTCTAGTCCTTGTGAAATTTTCATTCCTCGTTCCTCGTTACCTGAACATGGTGTAGTCCCCAAGATCCATTATTTTTCTACAAAATTACATACTAATGGAATAAAATTCTCGATGAACTTTTTTCGTTGATAGTATAGCAAATTCGCCGCAAGATTATTTACATTCATCTCTCTTGCGACGATATCAAATGATGCAACTTGGATTCATTTCATATTTGTTTTATCAACTGGAAATATCAGTTTGAAACTTTGCAAGCTAACTGTACCTTCAGTCAAATACAAATATGAAACTTGGAATGATTAGCATATCTACTAGAACATATGAAAAATAGTCAGGTTTATGGTTTACATGATGAATTGATGATGGAAGAAATTGGGTGTGTCAGTCAAATTTGAGTCCAGAAACCGTCCCATATCGTTAAGGCAAGAGAATAGTCTATCCAGGTCAAATTTCAATGTATACAGATACAGTTTGAAAACATTTCGATGTTGGTCCCATTCACATGTCATTGTTGCTCGCCTCCAGTATCTTGATGGTGTTGATTAAGCAATCAGAAAAATAGAGGGATTTTTCATCACAACTACGACACAGATACATTATATATATATATTCATGTAGAACCTGAAATCAAAATGAAGAAAGACCGACGAAAGCCTAAAACTTGCGTCAAACAACTTAGGTACTCTGAAAGAAAATTAGGGTTTATGGTTTACATGATGAAGTGATGATGGAAGAAAGTGGGTGAGTCACTCAAATTTGAGTCTAGAAACCCTCCCATATCATTAATACATGCCAATAGTCTATCCATGAAAAATTCCAATGTATACAAAAATAGTTTGAAAATTTTTCAACGTTGGCCCCATTCGCAGGTCCTTGTTCTCGGACGTGTACCCTAGTGCTTGTGAAATTTTCGTTCATCGTTCCTTGTTGCTTGAACATGGTGTAGTCCCCAAGATCCATTATTTTTGTACAAAAGTACATACTAATGGCATAAATTTATCGACGAATTTTTTTCGCCGAGAGTATAACAAATTCATTGCAATATTATTTACATTCGTCTCTCCTGCGACGATCTCAAATGATGAATATTGGATTCATTTCATATTTGGTTTATAAACTTGAATATTATCATTTTGGTACTTTTCAAGCTAGATGGACCTTCATTCAAATACAAATATGAAACTTGGAATCATTAACATATCTACTAGAACATATGAAAAATAGTTGGGTTTATGGTTTACATGATGAATTGATGATGGAAAAAGGTGGGTGTGTCATTCAAATTTGAGTCTAGAAACCCTCCCATGTCGTTAGGTCATGAGAATAGTCTATCCAAATCAAATTTCAATGCATACAAATACAGTTTGAAAACATTTCGACATTGGCTCCATTCACATGTCACTGTTGCTCACCTCTAGTATATTGATGGTGTTGATTATGCAATCAAAAAAATAAAGGGATTTTTAATCACAAATATGATGCATAGACATTTTATATACATTAATGTAGAACCTGAAAGAAAAATGAAGAAAGACCGACAAAATCCTAAAATTTGCGTCAACCAAATTAGGTACTCTGAAAGAAAATTAGGGTTTATGGTTTACATGATGAAGTGATGATTGAAGAAAGTGGCTGTGTCACTCAAATTTGAGTCCAGAAACCCTCCCATATCGTTAATGCATGCCAATAGTCTATCCATGAAAATTTTCAATGCATACAGAAACTATTTGAAAAAAATTCAACGTTGGCCCCATTAGCAGTTTTCTTCTATTGGACGTGTACTCTAGTCCTCGTGCAATTTTCATTCCTCGTTCCTCATTACTTGACCATGGTGGAGTCCCCTAGATCCATTAGTTTTGTACAAAATTACATACTAATGGCATAAAATTATTGAGGAAATGTTTTCATCGATGCTATAGAAAATTCATCGCAAGATTATTTACATTCGTCTCTTTTGCGAGGATATCAAGTGATGCATCTTGGATTCATTTATTATTTGGTTTATCAAATTGAAATCTCAATTTGATTCTTTTCAAGCTAGACGGACCTTCAGTCAAATACAAATATGAAACTTGCAATCATTAACATATCTACTATAACATATGAAAAATAGTCGAGTTTATGGTTTACATGATGAATTGATAATGGAAGAAAGTGGGTGTGTCAGTCAAATTTGAGTCCAAAAACCCTCCCATATCGTTAAGGCATCAGAATAGTCTATTGAGGTCAAATTTCAATGCATAGAAATATAGTTTGAAAACATTTTGACGTTGGCCCCATTCACATGCCATTGTTTCTCGCCTCTAGTATCTTGATGGTGTTGATTAAGAAATCAATGAAATAGAGGGTTTTTTCATCACAACTATGATGCAGATACATTGTATATACATTAATGTAGAACCTGAAATAAAAATTAATAAAGACCGACGAAAGCCTAAAACTTGCGTCAACCAAATTGGGTACTCTGAAAGAAAATTAAGGCTTATGGTTTACATGATGAAGTGATGATGGAAGAAAGTGGTTGTGTCACTCAAATTTGAGTCCAGAAACCCTTTTTTATCGTTAAGGCATTCTAATAGTCTATCCATTAAAAATTTCAGTGCATATAGAAACAATTTTAAAAAATTTCAACGTTGGCCCCATTCACAGGTTCTTGTTGTCGGATGTGTACTCTAGTCGTTGCGTAATTTTTGTTCCTCTTTCCTCATTACTTGACCATGGTGTAGTCCCCAAGATCCATTATTTTTGTACAAAATTACATACTAATGGCATAAAATTATCGATGAATGTTTTTTGTCGATAGTATAGCAAATTCATCACAAGATTATTTACATTTGTCTCTCTTGCGATGATATCAAATGATGCAGCTTGGATTCATTTCATATTGTGTTTATAAACTTGAAATATAAATTTGATACTTTGCAAGCTAGATGGACCTTCAGTCAAATACAAATATGAAACTTGGAATCATTAGCATATCTACTAGAACATATGAAAAATAGTTAGGTTTATGGTTTACATGATGAATTGATGATGGAAGAAAGTGGGTGTGTCAGTCAAATTTGAGTCCAAAAACCCTCCCATATCGTTAAGTCATGAGAATAGTCTATCCATGTCAAATTTCAATGCACATGGATATAGTTTGAAAACATTTCGACGTTGGCCCCATTCACATGTCATTGTTGCTCGCCTCTAGTATCTTGATGGTGTTGATTAAGAAATCAACGAAATAGAGGGATTTTTAATCACAAATACGACGAATATAAATTGTATATACATTAATGTAGAACCTGAAAGAAAAATGAAGAAAGACCGACGAAAGCCTAAAACTTGCATCAACCAAATTGGGTACTCTGAAAGAAAATTAGGGTTTATGGTTTACATGTTGAAGGGATGACGGAATAAAGTGGGTGTTTCACTCAAATTTGAGTCCAAAAACCATCCCATATCATTAAGGC
Source organism: Picea engelmannii (assembly GCA_009831015.1). Classification (NCBI taxonomy): domain Eukaryota; kingdom Viridiplantae; phylum Streptophyta; class Pinopsida; order Pinales; family Pinaceae; genus Picea; species Picea engelmannii. Next base: position 442,018 of record ML795804.1, read on the forward strand.
ATGCCAATAGTCTATCCATGAAAAATTTCAGTGCATACAGAAACTGTTTGAAAAAAATTCAACGTTGGCCCCATTCGTAGGTCCCTGTTGTCGGACGTGTACTCTAGTCATCGTACAATTTTTGTTCCTTGTTCCTCATTACTAAACCATGGTGTAGTCCCCAAGATGCATTATTTTTGTACAAAATTACATACTAATGGCATAAAATTATTGATGAACTTTTTTCATTGATAGTATAGAAAATTCGTCGCAAGATTATTTACATTCGTCTCTCTTGCGACAATATCAAATGATGCATCTTGGATTCATTTAATATTTGATTTATCAAATTGAAATCTCAATTTGATACTTTGCAAGCTAGCTGGACCTTCAGTCAAATACAAATATGAAACTTGGAATCATTAACATATCTACTATAACATATGAAAAATAGTCGGGTGTACGGTTTACATGATGAATTAATGATGGAAGAAAGTGGGTGTTTCAGTCAAATTTGATTCTAGAAACCCTCCCATATCGTTAAGGCACGAGAATACTCTATCGAGGTAAAATTTCAATGCATATAGATACAGTTTGAAAACATTTCGACGTTGGCCCCATTCACATGTCACTGTTGCTCGCCTCTGGTATCTTGATGGTGGTTATTAAGAAACCAACATAGAGGGATTTTTCATAAAAAATATGACACATATACATTGTATATACATTAATGTAGAACCTAAAACCAAAATGAATAAAGACCGATGAAATCCTAAAACTTGCGTCAACCAAATTGGGTACTCTGAAAGAAACTTAGGGTTTATGGTTTACATGATGAAGTGATGATCGAGGAAACTGGGTGTCTCACTCAAATTTCAGTCCAGAAACCCTCCCATATCAGTAATTCATGCCAATAGTCTATCCATGAAAAATTTCAGTGCATACAAAAACTGTTTACAAATATTTCAACGTTGGCCCCATTCGCAGGTACCTGCTGTCGAACGTGTCTAGTCCTCATGAAATTTGTGTTTCTCGTTCCTCTTTCCTCGTTCCTTGACCATGGTATAGTCCCCAAGATCCATTATTTTTGTACAAAATTACATACTAATGGCATAAAATTATCGACAAACGTTTTTCGTCGATATTATAGAAACTTTGTCACAAGATTGTTTACATTTTTCTCTCTTGCGACGATATCAAATTATGCAGCTTGGATTCATTTTATATTTGGTTGATCAACTTGAAATATCAATTTGATATTTTGCAGGCTAGCTGGACCTTCAATCAAATACAAATATAAAACTTGGAATCATTAACATATCTACTATAACATATGAAAAATAGTCGGGTTTATGGTTTACATGATGAATTGATGATGGAAGAAAGTGGGTGTGTCAGTCAAATTTGAGTCCATAAACCTTACCATATAATTAAGGCATGAGAATAGTCTATCCAGGTCAAATTTCAATGCATACAGATACAATTTGAAAACATTTCGATGTTGGCCCCATTCACATGTCATTGTTTCTCGCCTCTAGTTTCTTGATGGTGTTGATTAAGAAATCAACGAAATAGAGGGAATTTTTATCACAAATATGATGCAGATACATTGGATATACATTAATGTAGAGCTTGAAATCAAAATGAAGAAAGACCGATGATAGCCTAAAACTTGTGTCAACCAAATTGGGTACTCTGAAAGAAAATTAGAGTTTATGGTTTACATGATGAAGTGATGATGGAATAAAGTGGGTGTGACACTCCAATTTGAGTCCAAAAACCCTCCCATATTGTTAAGACATGCTAATAGTCTATCCATGAAAAATTTCAGTGCATACAAAAACTGTTTGAAAACATTTCAATGTTGGTTTCATTCGCAGATCCCTATTATCGGACGTGTACTATAGTCCTCGTGCAATTATCATTCCTCGTTCCTCATTACTAGACCATGGTTTAGTCCCCAATATCCATTATTTTTGTACAAAATTACATACTAACGACATAAAATTATTTACGAACTTTTTTCATCGATAGTATAGAAAATTCGTCGCAAGATTATTTACATTCGTCTCTCTTGTGATGATAACAAATGATGCAGATTGGATTCATTTCATATTTGGTTTATCAACTTGAAATATCAATTTGATACTTTGCAAGCTAGCTGTACTTTCAGTCAAATGCAAATATGAAACTTGGAATCATTAACATATATACTATAACATATGAAAAATGGTCGTGTTTACGATTTACATGATGAATTGATGATGGAAGAAAGTGGGTGTGTCAGTCAAATTTGAGTCCAAAAACCCTCCCATATCGTTAAGGCATGAGAATAGTCTATCGAGGGCAAATTTCAAAGCATACAGATACAGTTTTAAAACATTTCGACGTTGGCCCGATTCACATGTCACTGTTGCTTGCCTCTAGTATCTTGATGGTGTTGATTAAGAAATCAACGAAATAGAGGGATTTTTCATGAAAAATATGATGTAGATACATTTTATATACATTAATGTATACCTGAAATAAAAATGAAGAAAGACGGACGAAAGCCTAAAACTTGTGCCAACCAAATTGGGTACTCTGAAAGAAAATTAGGGTTTATGGTTTACATGATGAAGTGATGATGGAAGAAAGTGGGTGTTTCACTCAAATTTGAGTCCAAAAACCCTCCCATATCGTTAAGGCATGTCAATAGTCTATCCATGAAAAATTTCAATGCATACATAAAGTGTTTGAGAAAATTTTAACGTTGGCCCCATTCACAAGTCCCTGCTGTCGGACGTGTACTCTAGTCCTCATGCAATTTTCGTTCCTCGTTCCTCATTACTAGAACATTGTGTAGTCCCGAAGATCCATTAGTTTTGTGCAAAATTTTGTACCAATGGAATAAAATTATTGATGAACTTTTTTCATCGATAGTATAGAAAATTCGTCACAAGATTATTTACATTCGTCTCTCTTGCGATGATATCAAATGACGCAATGTGGATTCATTTCATATTTGGTTTATACACTTGAAATCTCAATTTGATACCTTGCAAGCTAGCTGGACCTTCAGTCAAATACAAATATGAAACTTGTAATCATTAACATATCTGCTATAACATATGAAAAATAGCTTGGTTTACGGTTTACATGATGAATTGATGATGGAAGAAAGTGGGTGTGTCAGTCAAATTTGAGTCCATAAACCCTCCCATAATGTTAAGGCATGAGAATAGTCTATCCAGGTCAAATTTCAATGCATACAGATATAGTTTGAAAACATTTCGACGTTGGCCCCATTCACATCTCACTGTTGCTCGCCTCTAGTATCTTGATGGTGTTGCTTAAGAAATCAATGAAATAGAGGGATTTTTCATCAAAAATATGATGTAGATACTTTGTATATACATTAATGTAGAACCTGAAAGAAAAATGAAGAAAGACCGATGAAATCCTAAAACTTGTGTCAACCAAATTGGGTACTCTGAAAGAAAATTATGGTTTACGGTTTACATGATGAAGTGATTATGGAAGAAAGTGGGTGTGTCACTCAAATTTGAGTGTAGAAACCCTCCCATATCATTAAGTCATGACAATAGTCTATCCATGAAAAATTTCAGTGCATACATAAACTGTTTGAAAATATTTCAACGTTGGCCCCATTCACAGGTCCCTATTGTCGTATGTGTCTAGTCCTCATTAAATTTATGTTCCTCATTCCTCGTTCTTCATTCCTCGTTCATTGACCATGGTGTAGTCCCCAAGATCCATTATTTTTGTACAAAATTACATACTAATGGCATAAAATTATTGACGAAGTTTTTTCGTCGATAGTATAGAAACTTTGTCGCAAGATTATTTACATTTGTCTCTCTTGCGACGATATCAAATGATGCATCTTGGATTCATTTCATATTTGGTTTATCAAATTGAAATATCAGTTTGATACTTTGCAATCTAGTTGGACCTTCAGCCAAATACATATATGAAACTTTGAATCATTAACTATCTACTATAACATATGAAAAATAGTCGGGTTTATGGTTTACATGATGAATTGATGATGGAAGAAAGTGGGTGTGTCAGTCAAATTTGAGTCTAGAAACCCTGCTATATCGTTAAGGCATGAGAATAGTCTATCCAGGTCAAATGTCAATGCATACACATACAGTTTGAAAACATTTCGACGTTGGCCCCATTCACATGTCACTGTTTCTCTCCTCTAGTATCTTGATGGTGTTGATTATGAAATCAATGAAATAGAGGGATTTTTCATCACAACCATGATGCAGATACATTGTATATACATTATTGTAGAACCTGAAAGAAAAATGAAGAAAGACCGATGAAATCCTAAAACTTGCATCAACCAAATTGGGTACTCTGAAAGAAAATTAGGGTTTATGGTTTACATCATGAAGTGATGATGGAATAAAGTAGGTGTGACACTTAAATTTGAGTCCAGAAACCCTCCCATATCGTTAAGGCATGCTAATTGTCTATACATTAAAAATTTCAGTGCATACAGAAACTGTTTGAAAACATTTCAACGTTGGTCCCATTTCCAGGTCCCTATTGTCGGACGTGTACTCTATTCCTCATGCAATTATCGTTCCTCATTCCTCGTTACTAGACCATGGTGTAGTCCCCAAGATCCATTATTTTTGTACAAAATTACATACTAATGGCATAAAATTATTGAAGAACTTTTTTCGTCGATAGTATAGAAAATTCGTCTCAAGATTATTTACATTCATCTCTCTTGCGACGATATCAAATGATGTAGCCTGGATTCATTTCATATTTGGTTTATCAACTTGAAATCTCAATTTGATACTTTGCAAGCTAGCTAGACTTTAAGTCAAGTACAAATATGAAACTTTGAATCATTAACATATCTACTATAACATATGAAAAATAGTCGGGTTTACGATTTACATGATGAATTGATGATGGAAGGAAGTGGGTGTGTCAGTAAAATTTGAGTCATGAAACCCTCCCATATCATTAAGTCATGAGAGTAGTATATCGAGGTCAAATTTCAATGCATACAGATACAGTTTGAAAACATTTCAACCTTGGCCCCTTTCAGATGTCATTGTTGCTCGCCTCTAGTATCTTGATGATGTTGATTAAGAAATCAATGAAATAGAGGTATTTTACATAACAAATATGACACATATACATTGTATATACATTAATGTAGAACCTAAAATAAAAATGAAAAAAGACTGACAAAAGCCTAAAACTTGCATCAACCAAATTGGGTACTTTGAAAGAAAATTAGGGTTTATGTTTTACATGATGAAGTGATGATGGAAGAAAGTGGGTGTGTCACTCAAATTTGAGTCTATAAACCTTCCCATATCATTAAGTCATGCCAATAGTCTATCCATGAAAAATTTCAGTGCATACAGAAACTGTTTGAAAATATTTCAACGTTGGCCCCATTCATAGATCCCTGTTGTCGGACGTGTCTATTGCTCATGCAATTTTTGTTCCTCGTTCCTCGTTCCTTTAACATGGTGTATTCCCAAAGATCCATTATTTTTTTACAAAATTACATACTAATGGTATAAAATTATCGACAAATGTTTTTCGTCGATAGTATAGAAACATCGTCACAAGATTATTTACAATCGTCTCTCTTGCGATGATATCAAATGATGCAGATTGGATTTGTTTCATGTTTGGTTTATCAACTTGAAATATTAATTTGATACTTTTCAAGCTAGCTGGACCTTCAGTCAAATACAAATATGAAACTTGGAATCGTTAACATATCTACTATAACATATGAAAAATAATCGAGTTTACGGTTTACATGATGAATTGATGATACAAGAAAGTTGGTTTGTCAGGAAATTTGAGTCCATAAACCCTCCAATATCGTTAAGGCATGAGAATATTCTATCCATGTCAAATTTCAATGCATACAGATACAGTTTGAAAACATTTCGACGTTGGCCCCATTCACATGTCACTATTGGTCGCCTCTAGTATCTTGATGGTGTTGATTAAGAAATCAATGAAATAGAGGTATTTTTCATCACAACTATGATGCAGATACATTGTATATACATTAATGTAGAACCTCAAATGAAAATGAAGAAATACTGACGAAAGACTAAATCTTGCGTCAACAAAATTGGGTACTCTGAAAGAAAATTAGGGTTTATGCTTTACATGATGAAGTGATGATGGAAGAAAGTGAGTGTGCCACTCAAATTTGAGTCCATAAACCATCCCATATCATTAAGGCATGCCAATAGTCTATCCATGAAAAATTTTAGTGCATATAGAAACCGTTTGAAAAAAGTTCAACGTTGGCCCCATTCGCAGGTCCCTGCTATTGGACGTGTACTCTAGTCCTCGTGCAATTTTCGTTCCTCATTCCTCGTTACTAGACCATGGTGTAGTCCCAAATATAAATTAGTTTTGTACAAAATTACATACTAATGGCATAAAATTATTGACGAACTTTTTTCGTCGATAGTATAGAAAATTTGTCCCAAGATTATTTACATTCATCTCTCTTGCGACAATATCAAATGATGCAGCTTGGATTCATTTCATACTTGGTTTATAAAATTGAAATCTCAATTTGATACTCTACAAGCTAGTTAGACCTTCAGCCAAATACAAATATGAAACTTGGAATCATTAACATATCTACTATAAAATATGAAAAATAGTCGGGTTTACGGTTTACATGATGAATTGATGATGGAAGAAAGTGGGTGTGTCAGTCAAATTTGAGTCCAGAAACCCTCCCTTATCATTAAGGCATGAGAATAGTCTATCAAGGTCAAATTTCAATGCATACAGATACAGTTTGAAAACATTTCGACGTTGGCCCCATTCACATGTCACTGTTGCTCGCCTCTAGTATCTTGATGGTGTTATTTAAGAAATCAATGAAATAGAGGGATTTTTCATCACAACTATGATGCAGATACATTGTATATACATTAATGTAGAACCTGAAAGAAAAATGAAGAAAGACCGATGAAAGCCTAAAACTTGCATCAACCAAACTGGGTACTCTGAAAGAAAATTAGGGTTTATGGTTTACATGATGAAGTGATGATGGAAGAAAGTGGGTGTGTCACTCAAATTTGAGTCCAGAAACCCTCCCATATATTTAAGTCATGACAATAGTCTATCCATGAAAAAGTTCAGTGCATACATAAGCTATTTGCAAATATTTCAACGTTGGCCAAATTCGCAGGTCCCTATTGTCGGACGTGTCTAGTCCTCATGTAATTTTTGTTCCTCGTTCGTCATTCCTCATTCCTTGACCATGGTGTAGTCCACAAGATCCATTATTTTTGTACAAAATTACATACTAATGGCATAAAATTATCGATGAACTTTTTTCATCGATAGTATAGAAAATTTGTCGCAAGATTATTTTCATTCATCTCTCTTGCGACGATATCAAATGATGTAGCTTGGATTCATTTCATATTTGGTTTATCAACTTGAAATATCAATTTGATACTTTGCAAGCTAGCTATACCTTCATTCAAATACAAATATGAAACTTGGAATCATTAATATATCTACTATAACATATGAAAAATAGTCGGGTTTACAGTTTACATGATGAGTTGATGGAAGAAAGTGTGTGTCAGTCAAATTTGAGTCCAGAAACCCTCCCATATTGTTAAGGCATGAGAATAGTCTATCTAGGTCAAATTTTAATGCATACAGATACAGTTTGAAAACATTTTGACGTTGGCCCCATTCACATGTCCTTGTTTCTCGCCTCTAGTATCTTGATGGTGTTGATTAAGAAATCAATGAAATAGAGGGATTTTTGATCACAACTATGAATAAAATACATTGTATATACATTAATGTAGAACCTGAAAGAAAAATGAAGAATGACCGACGAAAGCCTAAAACTTGCATCAACCAAATTGGGTACTCTGAAAGAAAATTAGGTTTTATGGTTTACGTGATGAAGTGATGATGGAAGAAAGTGGGTGTTTCACTTAAATTTGAGTCTAAAAACCCTCCCATATCATTAATTTATGCCAATAGTCTATCCATGAAAAATTTCAGTGCATACAGAAATTGTTTGAAAAAATTTCAATGTTGTCTTGATTCGCAGGTCCCTACTGTCGGACGTGTCTAGTCCTCGTGCAATTTTCGTTCCTTGTTCCTCGTTCCTTGAACATGGTCTAGTCCCCAAGATCCTTAATTTTTTAACAAAATTACATACTAATGGAATAAAATTATCGACGATCTTTTTTCGTCGATAGTATAGCAAATTCGTCGCAAGATTATTTATATTAGTCTCTCTTGTGAAGATATCAAATGATGCTTGGATTCATTTCATATTTGGTTTATCAACTTGAAATTTCAATTTGATACTTTTCATACTAGCTATACCTTCAGTAAAATACAAATATGAAACTTGGAATCATTAACATATCTACTAGAACATATGAAAAATATCATTTATGGTAATTCTAAGAAGATTCAAATAGGTAACAATATTGATGAAATATTATGCGATCATGATGGTATAAAAATGAAATATATTATCTTAGTTTCAAGAATAATTTATCCTCTACTTAACAAGTCCAACCATTTGAAGGTGGAAGCTCACATGGCCCCTCCCCTCCCCCTCATATCACTCTCAATTGATTCCCAAAACCCAATCTATAAAATATAAAATAATCAAAAGAAACATCCTATTAAGATTCATGCATAGAAAGTACAAAAACAAAAATTAATGAAGGTACATGAAATTATGTGTTTCTAAATGATATTTTTAGTCTACCAGGTACTTTACTATATTGACAACTATTTTCAAGTTTCAAATAATAATTAAACAACATGTAACCTAGGATATAAAAACGTCGCATAAAACTTAAAAACATGTAATTAACCCATGACATTAAAAGTAAATTATTTTAAGAGAATAATTCATACAAATTAAAATATTATATAGTCAAGTACCTAATCCAACCTCAACATTCGTGTAATCATCCTTATTCTCTATCTTGATCTTCTTCATCGAACTCAACATTTGTATCATCATCTRGTTCTGAAATGATGTTGAAAGGATTGATGATATCATCATCGTCATCAATGTCATTTTCAAGCATATTTTCATCCACACCATCATCAGGAATTGAAATATTGTTTTCTACGCCTAGATCATGATCTTCTTCATCTTTTTCATTAGTCGACCCTCCATGCTCTTCTGGCTCTGTCTGATATTCTGCCGACTCATCTTCTTCATCTTTAATATTATCTTCTTCCTGTAAATGAGTATACTTAATTGGCCTTCCTCTTGGATCATATCTAACAACAAATGACCAATCCCTTTCACCTGGAACATTTGAGTAAAATACCTATTCACATTGGCTTGGAAAAACATAGCGACCATGTCCTCTTTCAAACATCGTTGTTTTAATCATTGGAAATCCATTGGCATGTTGAATAATAGTTATTTCCTCATCACATTCATGCATTCATAACCTATAACATTTGACATCGAACAATACTAATTTGAAGGAATTAAAGTCACACTTAATTATATCATTTAAATACCCATAGTATCTATTTTCAGATTCTTGGGGATGTCTGTCACTCCTAGAGGAAACATTAGTAACCTGGAATACTACAATTATCCCACTATCAGAGGATTTCCTTGTTTTATTCAATTGTTTGATGCAAAATTTACGACCATTTCACCACATAGCCTTGTGGTGTTTCAACTGCAATATGTCAGATATGTAAAATATGTAGTGTAAATTAATAAATTAACATATATTTATATAACTTCGAAAGTATCTGAAAAATATAGTACACATGTGGTCACATTAGTATAATATAAAATAACTGAATAAAATGGGTGAAATTGCTTACCTATCCATCTTTCAAACCATATGCTTGATCAATTTCCCTTTGCATAACATTGGCATCTCCGTTACAATGAGCTTCTCTAACCAATTCAGATAGTTGTTGCCATGATAACCTACCTCCATTATGTTGTTTACATCTTTCAATCCATACATTCATCCAGTCAAGATTATTTGCAATGTATAAATGCATTGCATCCCACTTTAGAGCAATTGAATCAAAAAAACATAATTCACCAATATTAAATATTAGTTATAATGTACAATATGCAGGTAATTATAAATATTTATAATTTATGAAATAAATTATATTAATATATTAATGAGTATGATCATATATACAAAAAAACAAAAATGTATATGTATTAATAATATAAAATTTCACAATTATTAATATATTACCTCTCATTTTTTTAATTCTACCTTTCCCCAACAAATGCTCCTGATCTTCAAATTTTTTGATGGAGTTCACATCCCAAATGTGATCCACTGCATGCATAGTTGGTGCTGCTAAGGAAGATACTGACTAATATACACCATGGATTGATATACCATATATCCCTCCACCATAGAACCCTCAGGATGTTCTCTTTGTCTAACCAATGCCTTCAATGATTTCAGGTGACTCTCCACCATCCACATTGACCTTATGTGAATAGGTCCACAAATTTCAATCTCCTCAACTTGGTGTATGAGGTAGTTTTCTTGTGCATTGAAAAGTGTAGGAGGTATATACTTTTTCATTTCACACATTAGACAAGGAATTTCTCTCTTCCAATATTTTATATCATATTCGTGGATTTATTTCAATGACAACCATCTACATGATATCATGACACAAGAAAATAACATGTTTCAACATAAGTACATAATATAATATATTACATTACATTACAAGTAAATCATGTGTCATTAAGTACAACCATAATTTGAAAGAACATTTTGCATATAAATCACAACTCTGTCTTATCTCATGTATTTTCCAAGATCATATATAACTTGTTTGACGTTGTTGTCAAATTCGTTTGGGAGAGATAGCGGTTGAACATAATGTAACAACAAAATGAATCATTATTTGTTTCGACCAAAGTAGACAAAAAAAATAAAAAAATAAAAATCTATTAGGCCAATATATATAAATATGTATACCAAAATTTTACCTTAATGAAGGTATGCCAATCATGTGTTTTTACCCCACGAAATTCACCTTTCTTCATTAATATATTTTTTATGTTGGAAGCAAAACCCGTGGGAAATTTAATTCTTTGAATGACCTCTTTTACATCATTGTTTTGTTTCTCTGTTAATAACCATGGAAGGTTATTTCGGTCTAGTACTCCATCTGATCTATTTGAATATAGGATCACAATTCGCATTGCATGATTGGCTTCCTGAATGTCAGTACAAATTTTGACAATTTTTTCTTTGTCCCTCCTACCATCTATGATTCGCCATAATGTTTCAGTCACATTCTTCCCAATATGCATTGTATCAAACAAATGAGTTATTTTTAGCTCCGCATAGTAGGGAAATCTCATGAATTGAGTGGTATAAGATTTCATTCCTCGTGGAAGCCCATTATTAATACCTTCATGATGATTGTGGCCTTCATGAAGAATAAAAGAAATTAGAAAAATAATTATCAAATACGGTAAAATAAATTCAATGATTAAAATAAACATTCAAAACATTACAGGATCTACGTTACATTATGAAATTGAGTACCTTAACGATTTCTATTATATTCCAACCTCCATAGGTGAGGTGTCATTCTTCGTGGTTTTAATCCAGTCTCTTCTTTCCCATTGAAAAGATGTTTTTCAGTAGTACGATGCCTATGGTTCTTAGGAAGAAGGTGACTATACTCATTAAACACCATCTTTCCTAAACTTTTTGAATGATGATACTTCATCTTAGGGCCACAAAATGGACATAAAAATTTACCCTTTGTTTGAATACCTACAACAAATGGATTAATGTCAATTATATGATGAGATTATTTAAAAAGTAAACATGCACCATGATAACATTAAAATATTATATAGTATTAAAGAGAAATATTAGAATGCTTATACATACCACAAAAATGTGTTAGTCTAGGGGCATCATGAATTGCCCATAAAAGTATTCCACTGAGTTTAAATTTCTTCTCCCCGATTGGTTTACATATGTCATACATTGTGATGCCAGCCCATAACTTTAGTAGCTCGTCGATAAGAGGCTCGATATATACATTCATATAGTTAACCTGGTACTTACCTAATATTTGTTTGAAATTACACATAATTACTAAAGGAATGATATCATGTAATATATTTAATTAAATAAATAAACAAAAGATATTATACAAAAATTGAAACAAATGAAAATGTTAAATTCGAAAAATTAATGTAAATAAATACGTGGAACAATCATTGTCAACATTATGTGCTCCCTCTTTATTGACATCCAAGGAGGATTTTTATTGTTGATAACAAAAGTAGGCCACAATGAGTAAATATACCTAAGCTCTCTGAATGGATTAACATCATCAACTGCCAATGAAAGCCTAACATTACGAGGTTCATCTTTGAAATCTGCCCATTTTTCCTCAATTTCCCTAAATGCAGAACCATCATCAGGCATTCGAAGAACACCATATCCACTTCTTTTACATGCATGGTAATCCATAAATTGTTCTATGCTTTCACACCTTAAAAATCACTGAAAATGTGGAATTATGGGAATATGACGAAGAACCTTTCGAGAAACCATTTTTGCTACTTGATCGGTTTGATATCTACTGATAAGACATTGCAAACATTCAGTTTTCGAAGCATGTTGTCCATAATATATAATATGGTCATTAGGACATGAATCTATAGTTTGATAATCCATTCCAATGTCTTTCATAATGGCATGAAAACCTTGATATGTGCGAGGTAAAATATTTGACGATGGTAACAAAAATTCACCTAACAATCTACAACATAACAAACAACTAGTTAATGTAATAATAGTAATTGTAAAAATTTCATTCTTATTTTACACATTAATTAACACTAAAAACAAATNAAAAAAATCAACATTTATGTATAGTATGAGATGAAACATATTACATACCTTAGTATCTGTGTCATACAAGTGTTCGACAAATTATTCATAACCTTTAAGTTCACTAGCAACAATGCAACAGAGAGAAGATTTTCTCTTGATCCTTCATAAAGTCGGTTATTTTCCTTTTCTTATAGAGGTTCATCATAAATACCATCATTTTCCTCATCCTCATCCGACTGCGAAAACAAATCTTGGATCATTTGATTTGTCCCATCATCTTCTTCCATGGGTTCACTAACTTGATTTGTCCCATCATCTTCTTCCACGATATCCTTATTTTCTTGATCATGATGATGTTCCCCATCTTGTATTGGACATCATTTCTACTAATACTTGGTGCAATATTCTACAGAAAGTTAAGGGGCAAATCTAACTTTATAATTACAAACAATCATTCAAAATTAGTGTATACTATAACAAACATTCAAACAATATATATAATTTTATATAAAATTGACAAAATAAAAAATATAATGAATATATAGCTAATTACCATGAGATGATATTCATTCGATCTGCCATCAATGTGACCATATTTCCTACAGTGTTTTGTAGTTGTTTCTATTAAAATTCTTATGGGAGGTTTGAGGCAACATTTTTTACAAGGGAAATAACATCTACCATCACCATTTTCACCCTCTTTCTTTTTTCCCCACCTCTAATAACATTCTGCGACATTCTTCCACACAAAAATACCCTTTCGGAATCGTTGTTGTTATAGAAATATTGTTGCAACATCTTTAAATCGTCAAATATTTATAGTGCAATTTTAGGTCACTCTTGTCGCAATTGCGACGACAGTGACGTACAAATATTTATTTTTTTACCTATTTATTTTAGGTCATTTTTAACGGTCAATTTTAAGGTTAAGTAATACGTCTCTCTTGCGACGGAAAAAGTATAGTCGTCGCTCGTGTGATGAACATTGACCATAATAATTTGGTCAAACTACCTGCGTCGAGATTGCGATGAATACAGGGTGGATTTAAAAAACTTGAACTTTTTCTCTTGCATGTTGCGATGAAAGAGTACTTTTGTCCCAAGTGGTCATTGCAAAATTTTCAATATGTAGTAGTGGGCCCAACCAACCTAGACATATTCCTTCTCGTGAACTACTTTGTCTCTCATCTCCTTATATTTTCATATTCCCTTGAAATTATTGGCATCATCAATTCCTCCCCTCAAGAGGTGATCCATTTTATTTTGTCGTCCCACTACTACTGGATGTTGATGTTAGTGGTAGAATTGAACATGTATTTCCACATAGGTCTATGTGTCTAGATATGTGGAAATCATCCAAAGCTTTCAACTCTTGAATTTACTTTAATTCAAGGAATTATTAAAGTAAATTATTTATATTAATTAATTAGGTAATTAGTTAATTGATTTATTTAAGAAACACGGTAAAATTACTTAGCATGTAGCATGTAATTTAAATCTCAAGTGAGTGTGAGAAGTAATCTCAACCATAAATCACTTTTGAAATTAGAAATAGATTGTAACTCATTATTATAAAATCAAGGATAGGAGAAGGAGGAAGAAACAATTCACATAGATACACTACTACATATTGAAAAATTTGCAACAACCACTTGCGATGAAAGTACTCTTTCGTCGCAACATGCAAGAGAAAACGTTCATTTTTTCTAAATCTACCCCGAATTCGTAGAAATATCGACGCCTACAATTTGACTGAATTATTATGGTCAATTTTCGTCGAATATTCGACGCAAGTTGATTTTCCATCGCATATCCGATGAAAGTTGACCATAATAATTTAGTTAAAATTTACCATTGAAAATGACCTAAAATAAATAGGTGGAAAATATATATATATTTTTTAGGTCATTTTCGTCGCAAGTGCGACATTAGTGACCTAAAATTGGCCTATAAATATTTGACGATTTAAAGATGTTGTGACAATCTTGCTATAACAACAATGGTTCCGAAAGGGTATTTTTATCAGGAAAAATGTTGCAGAATGTTGTTAGAGGTGGGGAAAAAAGTAAAGTAGGTGAAAAGGGTGATGGTAGATGTTATTTCCCTTGTAAAAAATGTTTCCTCAGACGTCCCATAAGAATTTTTTTTTTTTGTTTGTTAATTTGTGCGGGACCTGTTGGCTACGCGATTAACCTGTGGCTTGAGAAACCGCGACTCAGGGGAATATAAGCCGTCAAAATCACCCGGGGATC
>ML795804.1:467156-505309 GCA_009831015.1 Picea engelmannii
CTTTTCTTGAGTGATTGGATCAAGAAGGAAGGTGATTCAAGAGGGAAAAGGAAAACACTCCACACTTGACACTTAACATATTCAAGGAGATCTTGTATAGGGAGGGAGAAGGACTTACATCTAGATATCAAGTGAAGGAGAAGAGAGAACAGAGGCTTACACACATGGTTTTCAGTTTGAGGAACCCACACGAGAGTGTCATATCATACAGAACATGTTGTATATGTTTTCCATAAGGATATGTGGTTCATGGTGTAGACATTCACATATATATGTGATTCATAAGAAGGTGAATCGTGTATGCCTCGAAAAGCATGCCAAAACTGGTCGTACAGTAGGTCATACCTTGCAAGGTTAGTCTGTAGTTGTATTCCTATTAGTGGGCCATTATCCCTATTCAGGGAGCCCTAATTTTAGCATTATAAATCATTCTCAGCATTTTTTTTACCTACGAGGTTTTTCCAGGGGTTTATACCCAAAATGTTTAGTGTTCTTATGTCTTTGATTTGGTTTCCTTATTTATGTTTCCACTAGATGTTTTGTTTATTACTCAGTTGTGGTTTTAGTAAATAAAGTGATTTTTAGTTTAGCTAATTGTTGGGTGTTGAGTATGAGATATTTCAACATGGTATCAGAGTATGTTCTCTGAAGGAAATCCAAATCTCATATCCATAGCATATTCATAACCAAGAGAAGGAAATTGAAGCACAATTTTTTTAAGGAAATAGTCATACTAAGGTAGAGCTATGTTTTTGTAAGTGTATACATGCATACATGATTTGGATAAGACACAGTCCCGTACATATGCGATTTTTGGTGTTGACAATAGCGTACAATTCATACCGGTAAATATAGGGGTATTTTTCCAGTAACAAGTTATTTCTAGGGAAATTTATTAGGTCCTAGGGATGGTTGTAGAACCATTG
This sequence comes from Picea engelmannii, assembly GCA_009831015.1. Lineage (NCBI taxonomy): Eukaryota > Viridiplantae > Streptophyta > Pinopsida > Pinales > Pinaceae > Picea > Picea engelmannii. The sequence continues at coordinate 468,083 of ML795804.1, forward strand.
AGAGATGAAGACATATTGGAAAGAGCATCCAAATTCCTATATTGGAAATAAATAATGACTTTAGCATTGAAGGAGTATGAAATTTGTGAATTAGTGGATAAAAAACTTACTCCACCGAAAAATCCAACAACTTTAGATGCTCACAACAAGAAGGAGGTCAAAGAAGAAAGGGTTCTCCTAGATTCAGTGAAGAATGATCTAGCCCCTCACCTAAAACATAACAATATGGCCAAAGATATGTTTAATGCCTTGGTAGGTTTACTCCAGAGAAAGAAAGTGAATAGGAATATGGTCTTAATGAATAAAATCAAATTGGTTCGGATGTCTAGATAAGATAATGTTACCAACTATTTGATGAAGGTCACACATGTACATGATTAGATTGCAACCATAGGGGATAAAAATGAGGATACATAGCTCATGAATGTAGCATTGAATGGTATTCTTAAGTCGTGGGAACCACTTTCAAAGGTGTTTATGCTCGAGAAAATATCCCATATTGGCAAAGACTTTGGGAAGATTGCATCCAAGAAGAGACTATGCAGGATTTTAAGAGTGCCAAGAAAAAATATGAAGAGGAGTAGAACCTAGACTTTTTCAGTAACACAAGGAAGGGAAAATGAAAGGGTTCCAAAAAACATGGTAACAATAAGGAGTCCAAATCACATCCATAAAAGAAGGACTTGAGTAAAATCAAGTGCTTCATGTGCCATAAGTTTGAGCACTATGCATCATAGTGTCCAGAGAAGAAGGTGCAAGAGAAGACACATACAACAACATCAATAAAGAAACAACTAGATGAGTTTATAGCAAACTTTGAGAGTAAATTATCAATGTTTTCATGCCTTTCTACCACTACCTACTCAAGGAGTGCATGGTACTTGGACAGTGTCACTTCTTATTACATGACGAGGACATGTGACTTGTTCACCAATTGCTCATAGACAGACTCAAGTTTACATGTGGTTCTTGGACCTCATGCCAAATGTGGTGAAGAAGGAGTTGGGACAGTCAGGTTCCATCTCAAGTCAATAATTTTTCTAGAGGTGGAAGATGTGTTATATGTACCAGAAATGAAGAAGAACTTGCTCTCAGTTTTAGTTTTGGAGGACATGTGTTTTGAAGTTACTTTACAAAGAGGGAAAGTACTCATATGGTTAGAGAGAGATATCCCTGACACAATAATGAGCATTGGTGTTAGAGAGGGAAGGTTAGATATGTTGTAGGGTAAGACTATAGGAAGATCCAAGGGGATCTTAGATAATGGATCGATGCCAGTGATAGAGGATGAGGTGAAGGAGGCTTCAAAGGGTGAACAATCGAAGGATGAGAAAATTTCATAGACTTACATTATGGGGAGTAAACCTTTAGATGGTAAGAGGGAGTTACCCCCTTCGATTTCTTTCAAGAGATCAAGTTGGTATGGGATGGAATTGATGGATTCTTAGGAGCAAGAGGCTTCTAGGAGAACATTGAGGGAGAGTATACCTTCGAAAAAAATTTCAAAATTCGTGGAATTGATATGTAGCATCATCAATTCCAAGGCTTCTAGTGTTTAGGGAGAAACCAACCAACATAGTTGGAGGAATTCTAGTATGCAGGATGATGTGTGTGACATTGTTCCAGAGTTGAAGGAAGAACCAGTTCCAAGTGGCTCTTTGTGAAATACCTTCCTCACTAAGAGGAAGTGTTGATGTTAGTGGTAGCATCAGACATGTATTTCTACAAAGATCTATGTTTCTAGACATGTGGAAATCATCCAAAGCCTTCTACTCTTTAATTTAGTTTAAATAAATGAATTATTAAAGTAAATTTATTTTATTAATTAATTATGTAATTAGTTAATTGAGTTATTTCAGAAACATTCTAAAATTACTTAGCATGCAACGTGTAATATAAATCTCAAGTGAGTGTGAGAAGTAATCTCAGCCGTAGATCACTTTTGATATTATAAATAGATTGCAAATCATAATTATAAAAGAAATGATAGGAGGAGGAAGACACAATTCACACAGATAACAAAGGAGTACCTTTGCTAGTGTGGAGTGTCCAAGGTCACACTCAGGAGCAGAGAAGGATTGTTGATGGGATATGTCCGCCATGAATTTGGGTCAAATCATGACAGATAAAGACTGTATTGAAAAGAATGAAATATTCCCTCACAAACAAGTATACAAAACTGAAATAACAACTACTTTTTCTAGGATAAAGTAGGGAAATAAGGAAGGATAAAGAGTGCACCTTAAGTCTCCCGTTTAGTGTTGATCACCACTCTTTCTTTTCGAAAATATCATGATCCTTTATCGGATCTAACCTACAAAATGGAATCAAGACAAGTGTTGTTATGAGGTAGTTATATGATCAAACAATATACATTTCATGTAATATATTCAAAGAAAATATGATAAGAAAAAACACACAATGTTACAATGAACACAAAATTTGGAAGGAAATAAATCTCTTCTATTAGCATCAAATATCAAGGTCAATTACAACATGACATGCTTTTGGTACTACTTCAGAGCCAATTACCCAGGTTCTTCAATGAATCCTTCAAGCATCAAGTCAACCACAATACTCTTCCTTGGAGATCCCAAATAGAGATAAGGAAACACCATATGTCTATATAAGAAGGAAGGCAGTATTAGAAAAGGAGTTTCCAATTTGGGGAATGTTACTTAGAGGACAAAAAGCCTTAGGGAAGATTTCTAGATCTTAGTAGCATAACCTTGCACCAAAAGACTTATCTTCATATTATTCGTCAATGGTGCTTTTATATCTTCCTCAAGCGATTGGGGGAGTTGGAATTCATTTTGAACGGGAATGGAAACATTGGGAAATGAGCCCAGCCGAAAAACCCACCTGAAAACTCGAAATTATTTTTTTTTCCATTTTTTAAGGGCATATGTGGGTTGTAAACTGAGAATTCGTGGATATCCATGATTTTCATCAAAGGATCCCATAGATATGTGCAAAATATATGTTGTTTAGATTATTTGCATGAGGCAATTTGAGAAAATGACTAGAAAGCCAAGGGAAAGGGTCAGGCCATGGCACAAATGCATAGATGTAGAATTTTGTGATATAAAAAGGAATTCTAATCGAGTGCTTAGATCAAAAAGGATGGTGATTAAATATGACCAAGGAAAACACTTGACACTTGACACCTGACATATTCAAGGAGATATTGGATATGGAAGGAGAAGGAGTTCCATCTATAGATCAGGTCAAGGAGAATAGAGAACATAGGATTACATAGGTGGGTTTCAGTCTGAGGAAGCCACATGATAGTGTCAGATCATACAAAACTTTCCATACAAGTTTTATGTACTGATACATGCTTCACAATGTATATAGTCACATATATATGTGATTCTCAACAAGGAGAATCGTGTATACCTAAAAAAGTATGCCAAAACTGGTCACACAGTAGTTCAAACCTTGCTAGGTTAGTATGTAGTTTTATTTCTCTCAGTGGGCCATTATCCATGTTATGGGAATCATGATTTTAGCATAATAAAATAATTCTCGACATTGGTTTTCCCTTCGAGGTTTTTCGAAGGGTTTATACCAAAAACGCTTGCTGTCTTATTTGTTTGATTTGTTTTCCTTATTTATTCTTCTACTGCATGTTTAGTTGATTACTGAGCTATTAATTTAGTATATAAAGTGATTTTTTTTTATATAATTGTCGGGTGTTGAGTAAGAGAAATTTCAACACTAGATATTCCCCCTTTCTCTATATTGTATCCTCCTGGACTATCGACGTTGATGTAGAGTGATTCTTCTTGACTGGTGGCACGATTCGCATATGAGTGCAATATTTTGACCTCTAAGAAGACCACTTGAATCCTTCCCAAGTTTCCCCCATGGTAGTGTAGTATAAACATTCTACGTTTAATTCGCATTTTTCACATGAATCTGGTGGTCCAAATCTAGAAAAGATCATAATTTTGTTTTGTTTAAATTGAATTTATGAATGCATAAATGGATTTAACATCCTCAAAAACCATTAGGTCACTCATATTACATAGATTTAACCACTCTACGGCCTACTTATTATGTCATGGACTACTCTCCCATACTTATACAAAGGGTAACTCTAGGACATGGCAACATCAGTCAGGGCCAGCCATCATATGGATTCCGAGGTCACATTAACCAACATCTTATTTGAAATTTTCTCATATCCCATCTAGCGACACAGTTGATCTGGGTAAGGTATTATCCATCCTTGCCACATCATGAAAACTTATAATATGTACTATGTTCATACATTAATCCTTGTAATTACCGATCATATCTATTTTTGAATCATATTTAATTGATTTCTCAAGCCAGAGCAAGAATAATTATCCCATGCCAAACATTTTTATCCCCCATAGCAAGCATAATGAATGTCTTGATTGAGACAACGCGAGCATAATTAGCCCGATCCAGACAATTTTAACCCTCATAGCAAGTATAATTGGCATATCGATCGAGAGAATGCTAGCATAATAATCCTATGACAAACATTTTCATCCCCCTAGCTCACGTAATTAAGGGCCAATTACGTGTCAAACGCACCTATGACACAAATTTTTTATTACATAATAGTTCCATGTAGGTGTCATAGAGGTAGGCTGTGGGGAAATGGAGGTCACGATGGTGATGTCATCTGTCTTCAAAACCATCGAATATGGGTCAGAAATACGCAAGACATGTATTGGTAAGTAGAAAAGGTAGGAAGAGGAAGCTCACTATAGATAGTGATATGGTAATAACCACTGAAAAAAATATTCTAGATGCCAAGAAGGATGAAGTAAATGAACTGATGGGAAGAGGGATGTCCATATATCATGCCACCATTGATAGATCTAAGGAGGATGAGAGGGAACCTGATGCCATGAGAATAAAGTTGGAAACTCTCAGATATAAAGAAAATTACTACAAATATACTACCCAAGTGGTGATGATTCTAAGAGATAACTTATTAGAGGAAAATGGTAGGTATAATCTAGTTAGGGATATATTTATGGAAAAGGTTGTAAATTATCTGGAGGAAACCCTATTATTCCTTGTAGCACACAAAGAAATGTTGAGTTGGTTTGAAAGGGAGCACATGACCTTGAAACAAATTGAATACATCATAGAAATACATAAATGTTGATGAGAGGAATAACATGGTATAAGAATGCTTACCGAGAACAACATGGACAAGATACAAAAGTCAACCGATTATTGGACTCAAGACATTTTTTAACCACAACGAAAGATGAAGGAGAGGTGGGATGAATGTCTGATCCATATTATTTTGAGAATGATACGAAGGTAGAAATATAATAGAGATATAACAAGGAAATACAAAGAGATATGGCATGAAACACAGTAATACAGTGACACTCATATTATATTAATGATTATCTAAAATTAAAAAGGATTGTAAAATGAAAAAACACACAAGCTAGCTAGAATGGTGGTACCTCATCTTTGAGAAGAGATGTGTCAGCTATGCTCATTCACGAGAAGATGATTACAATGAGAATACAAAGGAATTTTTAACTTAAATAATAATTGATAAAACTCTAAACGTTCAAAACCCTAACTCTAGGAGATGAACTGCCAAAAAGGTTTGTGGTCCCCAATGGGGGTAGTTGATACATCAACCTTCCAAGGGTGTAACTTTTGCATATGATCTACGTTTGGGGCACTTGATACATCGTCAAAAATTTCTATATTAGGAGTACACATTCCATTCATCCCAAACAATTCCTCTGGATATCATCTGGTCATTTTCATTCCTATAAAATGTTGTTTCAGGCCTCAAAATGGTCCCAAACGTTCAGGACCCGAAAATGTGTAGAAAAAATGCATAAATGGAAAATTGTTCTTTGAGCCAGTGGAATAGGTGGGTGGCCACGAATTTCCACCTGAATCATTCCTCCACCCTTAGGAATAAATAGTAACAATTGCATCAACTTCCTCCATCATAGGGGGAAACTTTTGTTTAATGTGACTCCTGGTGAGCCATGTACCCTAATGAAGAAATTTTTGATGGTGCCGAATGAGGCCCTCCTCAACCCACAGGTCAGAAGGTCCACGTACACAAGATCTTTATCCTTTCGTTGGCTCGAAGAACTCTAAACCGACTCTTCTATTTTCATTTCGGAAAATCTGCACCCACAACAAATCCTCGTGGGATCCCCTCTTTGCACTTAGGATATCGTAGTTTGTGATATCGCGAATCCTGTGGTCGAGCGCCTACTCACTATGACCCCAAATCCCAAAACTCCGAAACTCCAATATCACTCCGACTTGTCGGATTTTGCGAGTTTGCGAGTTGCGATAACATACAACTCTGCCCATGAACCCCGAAATACCGATATTCTATTCGCCGAAATCTCGAGATGTCAGATTTCGACATGTTTCTCGTCACTAGCCCCACAACTAGACTTCTCGCCAGTTTGGGACATCGACTTGCGAAACTCCGAAGTGGTCGATGCAACTGACCTCTACGTTGATAATGTGCCACCTGTTTACCTTGCTGACCTCTCTGGTCCCACACAACCTTATAAATCCATCATGGCTTCACACTTCATGATTTCATGAACTTTGATACCAATTTTTCGACCCTTGCACTCATGAAATCCCGATAGACGATTTCACGAGTGATCCAACGACCCTGGCTAACTTGGATCTATGACTCTACTCCTTATGAGCTTAGAACCTTTCGAATCACTCGTCATAACTTCCCTACTCCTCTGTGAGATCTAATGCCTCATGGGACTTCGCAGATTCTCCACAGAGAATTCCAACCGTCTGTCTCTTTCTTTGCGAACATGTCATCCTGCGGTCCGACGTCACTATGTCTTCCTTCAAACTTTCAAGGTACTTGGCCTCTTGCCTTCCTTCGACTCCCTCGAAGGCCCAAATCCTTCTGATATTTTCCAGGACTCCTAGTCTTTTAGAAAAAACCTTGTGCACACTCCTTGTGGMAGACTTTCAAACACTTCCATGTATTGAAATCCTTTGAATTTGCGCACACCTGCAGTAGCAGTCTCTCAATGCTTCACTCAGATTCGAAACTCTTAGAATTTTCTTGGCCTATGCACTCCTTGCACGGCTCYTGTGCCTAACTACACTTCTATGGAAATGAGAACAAAAGCTATCTCTCCTGAGATTTCAGAGACAAACCTCTGAACACCTTGTTGACGCACTCCTTGCGAACAATTCAACTGCACTCCTTGCAGGAACTCTTGCTCAGATAGAGAAACAATTGAAACTCATTCCTTTTCCCTTTCCTCTCAGATTTCAAACATTCAACAAGAAATCATTCATACATAGCATAAAATCAAATGTACAGCAGAAAGAGTGAAATAACCATGAGCACAACATCTAGCATACATACACAAAGAACAAACACGATGCCATGAATTTGAATCAAAGATTTCTCTATTAATTCAAATTTCTGTACATGGGTTTTTTCACACAACTCTCTGCTTCTCCTCTATGCTCTTCACACTCTTCATGCTAATGTTAAAATACACAAATGAGGGTGTCTATATACCATTTCCCTCTTGCACTCTAAAACTGTCTAATCTAACATTCAATTCTATCTACCTACATTTACTACTATAAATGCCTTCTACCTACTAAGGACGAGAGCGGATCACTCAAAGTCCGATTACATTTTAGAAGGGCACTCCTTCTTAATGGCTTCATTAATATTTTAAGATATTTTCAAAATTTGTGCTGGACGTTTTTCCAGCTGTCTTTGGCCTCCACGTTGGCTCGCTTGAGATGCTCCTGCATCAAGTTCCCTACTTTGACGACCCAATAGATTTGGATGGTCTAATGGGGAGTGTAATTTGTCTTTGTATCCATGATCTGATCGACTGTCTTCTATTTTATGCAGTCATGATTGAGTTTTGTAGGGTCCAACTGCTCGACTGCATCTGAGGTGTCCAGGAGAGGTGGAAAATATGGTCGAGGCAGTTCCACATTAAATACCAGGTGCAAGCCAATGAAAGGAGGAATACTTAATTCAAACACATTCTCACCCAATGTATTTGTGATAGTGTAAGTCCCATATTAGAGTGGGAGTAAATTTATATGGGGTCCTATGAGGCACTCTTTTTGCAAATGCAACTGCACCTTATCTCCCACTTGAAACTTGTATGGTACTCAAAGTTGATCGGGGTGTTTCTTGTACTTGGCATTGGATTTCTGCACAATATCATGAACCTTTTGTTGGATGTGTGGGATGCACTCAATGAAATTGACTGCCCGATTGACCTTGGTCTAAGCATGGGAGGAATCTTCTTGTGTAGCTGTAATGGGCATAGCTACATCAATGGGGGAAAATGGTTGGAATCCCAAGCACACTTGAAAATGGTTGTGGCCAATAGAGTTGTCGAGAGATTTTTTGTATATATGTTGAACATAAGGAAGGATTTCATCCCATGTGCATGGATGTTTGGAATTTTACATCCTTAGGATATGGACAATCATCCTATTGACTACCTCTATTTTCCCATTAGTTTGTGGGTGGAAGGAAGTCGACTTGGTTATATTGGTGTCCATCATCAACCATATGCTCGACCAAAAAGTGTTGAGGAAACTATTGTATTGATCATAGATAAAAGTGAATGGAAGAACAAAATGAACTCAAACATGTGTAAATAATATCTTGGTGGTGGCATTGGTTATGATTCTCTTCTTGGAGGGTGCCAAAACTTCCATCTTAGAGAATTGATCAACAACAACGAAGACATAGTCATTCACATGCTTTGTTGAAGGTAGACCAGACATGTAGTCTAGGGAGATGGACTCCCAAGGCCTATCCATAGTAGGAAGAGGAGTTTATAGCCCCTATTTCTTGATGGAGGGCTTGTAAATGGCACATGAAGTGTAGGATTTGATATACTTACGAACATCTTATCGAAGTTTCAGCCAATAAAAATGATTTTAAAGTACTACCACTATTTTCTCTATACCAAAATGTCCCACTTCCCAGATGTAATGAGCTTCCCATATCATCTTTGCATGCTCGATTCAAGGAACAAAGAGATGACTCAGATGACATAGAAATCTATCCTGGAGATGAAATTTTGGAACTGTTTTTCCTGCGCTCAATGTATAATAGGAAGTAGAAAAGTGAGAGCGATTATTGTATAATTATGTCCATCCAGATGTCTCATGTCCACAAGAGTTGAGAGTTGTGGTTATCACTACCACCGGGGGTCAACTGAGGCAATCTGCAACATGGTTGGGGATATCCTTCTTGTGCTTGATATTCAAGTGGAATTGTTGTAGGTACATGGACCACTTCTAATGGTGGTCATTTTGTAACTTTCCTTGTGTATGGATGAATTGTAGAGGCCCAAAATCAATGTGGATGATCATTTCCTTCCCCAGAATGTAATGCTTCCACTATCGACATGCCTACACAATGGAGTACATCTCTTTTTCGTAGGTGGGGTATATGTGAACAACATCAGATAGATTTTTGTTGTGATAGGATATGGGATGATGCCTATGTTGAGTGAGGATTGAACCGATATAATAATATGAAGCATCTATCTCAATCTCAAATGGTTGTTGCAAGTCTAGTAGAATAAGGACTAGTGTTAAGGAGATGCGAGATTTCAAATCCTCGAATTTTTTCTATTGGGGCGCAAACCACATAAAATTGGACTTTTCTCTACATTTGGTCACCTATATTAGGGCCCAATAAATATGAGAGAACACCAACACAAACCGGCGGTTGAATTTGGAGAGGCCCAAGACGTTGTAGATATTGGCCATTGTCTTCACAGCTGGACAATAGAGGATTACTTGGATCTTTGATGGATCCACATGTACACCCTTCTCATCCACGATGTATCCCAAATATTAGATTATGTGCATGTTGAAGGAACATTTCCCCAAATTGGCATATAACTTGTGTTTTCATAGGCTTCCCATGACTTGCGAAATATGCTCCAAATGTTCCTCCCAAGTTTTATTGAAGATAAGGATGTTATCAGAATATACAACCACAAATGAGTTTGTGAATGGCCATAATATATCATCCAACATATGCATGAATTTATACTTGAAGGTCACCTTCCACACATCAATTTTCTCAATTGGAACCTGATGGTAGCCCTACTTCATATCAATATTAGTTAAAGGCTTGGCTACCTTGAGATAATCGAGAATATCATCAATATGGAGAATTGGGTACCGATTCTTGACTGTGATCTTGTTGAGAGCTCGGTATTTAACACAAAGTTGCCATTTACTATCCTTCTTCTATACCAGAAGAATTGGGGTCCCATAAGGTAAGGAGTTTGGTTTGATGTGGCCCTTTATAATTATCTCTTGGATCTAGCATTTGATTTCATCATTATTCATAAGATAACTCTTGTACACATGGTCATTAGGTAGAGGAGCACTGTGTTTAAGATCAACTGATTTATTTACCTGGCAGTTTATAGGCACCTTAGTAGGTGAGGTGAATATGTATTTGTATTCCTCTACTATATTTTCCACCTATCGGTATTGTGCAGAGCGACCCCATGTAGAGGTTTTGATGGTTGCAGTGACCTTCCATTCACTTTTTTATCAAACCATAAAGAGGAAAATCCTCCTGGTATGAGAGACCACCTTTCTTCACTGCTTCATGAAGATCAAAGAGATCGCAACCTTTGGAACTACCTTCGATACCCTACAGAGTTGATCTTCCAAAGTAATAATTACACTACAGGTTGTATATTAATAAACAACATGACACTTACAAATATATGGTTGTCCCAAAAAAACATCACAAAATTCAAGGGGGGAAACATCACATAATACCTCATCTTTGAAGGGTTTGATGTCGTAGTGCAAGACACATTGTTGGATGATGCATATGTCTCGCCCGTGGTTGAGCCAACTGATGGTGTATGGTTGAGGATGAAACATCATTGTAAGGTTCAACTTATTTACAACCTTTACTGATATCAAGATCTTCTGGATACTTCTATAAACAATGAAATGGAGTGGGGTCCCATTCACCCACATCCATGAGTGGAAGAGGCACTCCTCTTCCTCAGGCTCCTCTAGTTCCTCTGGATGGACTTCTGTGGTAGCAATGGTGATACTCAATTTTGCATTAGTGATATGATTTCCCTTTTATGGTTCTAGCAGATTCTAAGTCATGATATGAACCTAAGGATTTCATCTCATCCAGGAATGACTATTTGGAGCGACATTCATCAGTACTGTGCCAACAATTTTTGTAGAACTCACACCACTTTAGAATGTCCTTCCTCGACTTCCCATTACCCTTCTTTGTTGGTGGCTTGATTTGGTTATCCTGGAGCTAAAAATCCTTGATATTTCCTTTGGCCTAGGAGTTCGGGTCACCATTACCATAATTTGGTTGTTTGGATTTTCATAACTGAACTCCCGCTTGTTCTGTTGCTTAAATTTTTGCTCAATTTTGACAACATACCAATAAGTGGCTCCCAATGACGATATTTCTAGAAACTTCATTTCATTATGTATGTACCTATGTAGAGATACATGGTATTTTAGTACCATATGTCACACTGAGTATTTGATATCCAACTTGGTGTGCAAGGTATGGAAGGTATTTGTGAATTCTAACATCGTTTGGTCCCTCTCTTAGCACAGTGTGGTCCATCTCATGTACTGCTCATCATAATTTCCAACAGGGTAATATTGTTCCTTGAGGGAATCAAAAAAATCCTCCGAAGTGGGTCCCGGTCCAAAAATTGCAGACTCTTCCTCACCATGTTTCTAACAGTAAGTATCCCACCAATCTATGACATGGGGAAGGGCCTTAAGAATCACAGAGGTGATTTTTTCACTATTGGAAAAAATTTTGACAGAGAAATAACACTGTAGTAGTATTAACCATTTTTTCCAAAGAGCCAACGTCTACATGGCCTTCAAATGAAGTAATATCAAATTTAACTTGTACCTTGAAGGGTGTCACACCTTCAAAGTAACTTCTAGCTGAAGGTTCTTTCATTGTTTTTGACAGTCGCCGAAGGATCTGGGAGAAATTATCCATCATCTCGTTCCTCTGTCGCATGAGGGATTCCTTGAGATAAAACTTGAAAGGATATCCTACCCCATAATCCCTCTTTTCTTCCACCATGGGAGGTTTCTTGGTCATTTTAGAGTGTCTTTCTTCAAGAGAAACAAGCTCAAGACCCAACTCTGTATACACTGACCGTGTAGGGGACATGCACTAAGAACAATAAGGAGAAGGCTACTCTGATACCATTATCCAGCTTATTTTGTGAATGATATGAAGGAATAAATATAACAAAGATATAGCAACGAAATACAAAGAGATATGGCATGGAACATAGTAATAAAATGAAACTCAAATTCTATTAATGACTCTCTAAAAATATAAATGACTGTAAAATGAAAAAGAACACAATCTAGCTACAATGATGGTAGCTTATCTCTGATAAGAGATGTGATGGTTATTCTCATTCAAATTTTTTTTATTACAATGACGCTCGAAAGGAATTTTTAACATAGAGAGTAACTGAGAAAACCCTAAACATCCAAAACCCTAACCCCGAGAGATGAAACACCAAAAGGTTTGTGGGCCTCAATGGGTGTAGTTGATATGTCAATGTTTTGAGGGCATAAATTTTCAATACAAAGTTTACTTGGGGTTCTTGATACCTCATCGGAAGGGTCTAGCTCAGGAATTGAACGAGATGTTTATTCCATGGTTGATGGTCCGAAACCAAAACCGACAGATCTCGATGAGAAAGCTATTTCGGGTAAGAGGGATATAAAGGCTCGAATGATTATCTCAATTAATTAAAGATCATATTTGGTTGTACATGCAAGAGACTGCAAGACAACTAAATAATTATGGGGCAAGTTGAAGTTCCTATTCGAGTCTTTGATCATGTTGTGGAGGATGTTCCTCAAAAGAAAGTTGAATATGTGCATGATGTCCAAAGGAGAAAGCATATCTTCTTAGCTTGATAGGATCAAAGAGTTCTGAGATCAACTACATGATGTAGGAGATAAAATCTCAACTGAAGGAATGGTCCCTACTTCTTTAAATGGTTTCTCTAATGATTATGAAGTTTTTGTCAACAATGTTGCATGTAGAGAAACGGTGCCCTCATTTGAGAAGTTATATGATATTTTCCTATTTCAGGAGTTGAGAAAGAAATAGAAGAATAAAAAAGATTCAAAAGATATCACTTTGTTGTCAAAGACAAGAAATGTGGGAATAAGTGGCAGAAAAGGAAAGGAGAAAAAAAAACCCTTGACAACCACTCAATGGGGGTGAGTCTTCTTTGTTGAGGAGACATCTCTCAAAAGTAAAATTCTTGAACTATAATCGAAGAGGTCACTTTGCAAGAGACTTTCCTAAAAGGAAGTTTCAGGGAGAAAAGTGGGATGTTCAACATCGTGGTAAGGATTAGTCCCAATTCTGCTAATGGAGTTGATGAGTTCTTAATTCAATTTGGAAATTTCTCCTTATTATCTAATCTTTTTGCCCATGATTCTCACAAAGTTGTGTGGTATATTGAATATGGTGCAATAAGGCACATGCCACCTCATAATTAGTTGTTTTGAACTCTTAAAGATAGATCGGGAGAATCAATATTATTGGGTGATGAACGAATCCATGAATTAAAAGGAATATACACTATTCATATGCTAATGCCAAGCGAAGGTATTGCACTTATTAAGAATGTTTTGTATGTTCCTGGTCTTAAAAATATTTTTTCTTTTCAATAAGTTTTGTTACTGAACAAGATATGGATGTTAAGTTAAGAAAAAGTAGTTGTATAGTCATTGACCTTAAAGATGATAAGGTGATCTGTAGTGGAGTCATAGATGGTGGTCTATATAGATTAAATGAAGATACTGCTATTCATAAATCATTGATCCATGATGTTGGATCACTTGTAGAGCTATGGCATAGAAAGTTTGGTCATCTAAACCTGGACAACCTCAAGAAAGTCCAGAAAGTGGTAATAGGTATGCCAAAATTTAATGTAACCGAACGAGGTGTATGTGATGGTTGTTCCATGGTAAAGCATTATAGAAATCATTTCTTCAGAAATGATGAAACAATTGAGGAAACCATTAAAAAATTGTGAGGAAACCGTTATAAACTATTCACTCTGATGTGTGTGGAATGATGAGTACACCTCCTATTTTTGGCTAATTGTACTTTGTTACTTTCATAGATGATACCAATGGAAAGTGTTGGATTTATTTCATGAAACAAAAAAGTGAGGTGTTTAATTTATTTTGTGAATTTAAATCCTTTGTAGAAAATCAAATAGATCGTAGAACCATTATATTGATAAGTGAAAATGGTGGAGAATACCAGTCTAATGAGTTTATTTTCTTTTCTAAGAGATATGTGATCAAGAGGGAGTATTGTATTCTTTATACTCCTCAACATAATGGACTAGCAGAAATGAAAACCTAGAACATTGTTGAAAATGCACAGTGCATATTAGATCAGTTTGGTATGCCACAGTTCCTTTGGGGGAATCATGTCTTAATGCTTTTCACACATTGAACATGTGTCTTCTTAAGTAATTGAGAGAAGTTACACCTCAAGAGGCATTTTCAAGAATAAATCATTCTATTGATTATTTCAGAGTGTTTGGTTCACCAACATATTCTTATATACCTTATGATATGTGAACACAACTTCAACCTACCAACAAAAGAGGTGTATTTGTTGGATATGGTGATGAGAATAAGGGATATAAATTTTTTATTCCTAGTCAAGGAAGAAACATATTTTGTAGGGATGTTATTTTTGATGAATAATGACATCTAAAACTCTTGGTATGGAAAGTGAATCCAAATGTGCCAATAGATAGTGATGAAGCATATGACAAAGAAAGTAAAGGTGTCATGAGTGATGGCATAAAACAGGAAGAATCAGATGAAGTGACCAGAGATCATGAGGAACATAAGGTAGTAACAAGGGATATATCTATCTGGATAAAGAGAATGTAAAAATGATTCAAAGATGAAAACAAGCCAAAAGTATCTCCTCCGAGGAGATCTACATGACTCGTATTTCCAAATAGAAGGTATGAAGTTAATTTAGTTGCATTGATCTGAGTAACTTGATTGATTATGAGCCCAATACATTTGATGAGGGTTCAAGTTTTAGATAGTGGATTGAAGCTATGCAGAAAGAATATGACAACATCATGAAAAATGATCTATGGGATTTAGTTCCACTTACTGAAGAAAAGAAAGTCACTCGAAGCATATCGATCTTTAAACTAAAGAATAAATATGGTGGTTCCATCGAAAAGTATAGGGAAATATTTGTGGAAAAAGGATTTATTCAAAATCCTGATATTGACTATGATGACACTTTTCCCCTATTTCCTGGTATATTTCCATAAGGTGTTTCCTTTCCTTGGCTACCAATTATAATTCAAATATTCACCAAATGGATGTGAAGACAAATTGTTTAAATGGCCTCTTGGAGGAAGAAGTCTACATAAAACAACCACACAGGTTTTAAGTAACTGGTAAAAATGACCTTGTGTGAAATTTAAGGAAGGCCTTGTGATCCAGGTGGATATCGGTGGCCACCCACCTCTTCCAATTGGCTCAAAATAGTTCTCTGACAATTTTGGCAATTTACTATTTTTAGCAGTTTGAACTTCGGGGGGCATTTTGAGGCCCTAAATGAAGGTTTCTCAGGATCGAGCTTCTAAATGATAGCCAAAGGCATGATTTATCCCCCAAAATGAATCTTCTCGACGATACATTTCCAACAGACTATCATACGCCTAAAATCGAGATCGTATGCAAAAGTTACGACCCCGAGAAGTTGATGTACTAACTTACCAAAACGGGGCCCACATGACTTTTGGTGCTTCAATTCCTAGTGTTAGGGTTTTGGATGTATAGGGTTTTTGGCATTCTTGTTTATTATAAAAAGGCTTCGAGAGCCTCATTGTAATAATCTTCTTCCGAATGAGCACAATCGTCACATCTCTTCTCAGAGATAAGCTGCCACCATTCCAACAACCTTGTTTCGGCTACATTTTACAGTTTCAACTTACTTCCTTATTGAATAGAAAACCAATTTTACTGTATCACTATTATTTTCTGTTAATAACCCAATTAATAATCTGTATTCATTTCATTCTTCTCATAAAATCCGTATCTGCGGTATCAGAGCGATCTTGTCCTTTCGTCTTAATGCATCTCCCCAACGAGGTCAGAGTACAAAGAGTTGGGTTTCGAGCTTTTTTCTCTTCAGGAAAAAATCTCTCGCACACCCAAGCGACCTCTCATGGCAGGAGAAAATAAAGATGATGGGATAGGAGATCCTTTCAAACTGTTGATTGAGGAAGCCCTCACGCAACAAAGGAATGAGATGAAGGATAGTTTTGCACAAATCCTTCAATGGCTCCCAGCAGGTGATGCATATTCTTCGAGAGGAGGCGCCACGCCCTTCAGGGTACAAATAAACTTTGATATTCCTATATTTGAAGGTCAGATAGATGTAGATGATGTATCCAAGTGCTTGAATCTACTAGAAGGGTGTTTTTTTGTCCATAACTTTTTGAATAGAGAAAAGATCACTTTTGCGCTCCTCAAAACCGTTCCCTATGACAAATATTGGTGGGAAACTTTCTGTGAGAAAAATAAAATAGAGGAAATCTCATTATTTATAGTCACGACCACCTGGGATTCCTTCAGGGATGCTATTAAGGAACCATACTACCTTGTCATAAGTTATAACGACTTGTATACCAAGTGGACCACACTGCGACAAGAAAGAGACCAAGCAGTGCCAAATTTCATGAATATCTTTCATACCTTGTGCACCAATATGGGTATCAAAGATTCAGAGTGACATTTGGTGCTCAAGTATCACGGCTCTATTCATAGATACATCCAGACTAAAATGGAATTTTTGGACATCACATTCTTGGGCGCAACCTACCGATATGTCATCAAAATTGAGCAGAAACTAAAAAAAAAAACACGACAATTTGGGCCCAGGAACCCCTCACAACAAAAGCCATGAAAGGGAGGCCCCAACCCACATAACAAAGGACAGAGAAAATATGGATAGTATCAGGACAACCAGTCGAAGCCACAAGTAAAGAAGGACACCAGAAAGACAAAGAAAGATACCGGGAAGTCATGCGACTGCCATAAGAGCCCTTGGCATAAGACTGTTGACTACCTCTCAAAGCAGTCACTGGTGGCCAAAGTGAAATCCTTTGACTCAAATGCGGGTTCAGACTCTGAGCCACAACCGAAAAGGGGAAGACGTATCATTGATGTGAAACCTAGTGCCACCGTTGCTACCACCAAGCTCCAGCCTGGTGAATGAGATGAGCCAGAAGAAGGAGAATGCCTCTTCCATTTACAGATGTGGGTAAAATGCACCTCGCTACACTTCATCATGGATAGAAATAGCTAGAAGAACCTCATCTCAGTAGATGTCGTCAAGTGGCTGGCCTTGCCAACAACACCACACCCACAACCCTACACCATTGGATGGCTCCGTCAAGGAAGCGATCCCCGTGTCAAGCAATAGTGTCGACTGTCGTACAACATCAAGCCCTTCAAAGATGAGGTATTGTGTGATTTTTATCCTTTCGAAGTTTGTGATGTTCTTTTGGGCCAACCTTATTTATGGAAACGTCATGTTGTATATGAGTCTAGGCCTCATAGTGTTATTATTAATTTGAATAAGAAATTGTACAGGATACCTGAGGCAGTCCCACCTAGTGCTATTTACTTGATCTCTACTAAGCAATGCAAGAAGGCAATCTCTCAGATAGGGAAGTTTTTCTTCTTCATGATTCTCTCTCAGAATAAGAGAAATATCACAACCACATCCAGGGTCTCTGCGGCCAACCTCTCTACATAGTAGAAGCAAGTAGATAAGGTCATGGAAGAATACTCAGATATATTTTCCTCACCTACTGGGGTACCTTTTCACTGCCAGGCCAAGCACCCCATCGATATGACCCCCGATGCACCACTCCCTAATGGGCCAGTCTATCATCGATCTCTATTAGAGAATGAGGAGATTAAGTGAAATATCCAAGAACTGCTCCACAAGGGGCACATCTATCCCAGCTCATCACTTTGCAGGATCCCAATCGTGCTGGTATAGAAGAAAGATGGAACCTAGAGACTCTGGATTGATTACCGAGCTCTGAATAAAATCACAGTCAGAAATTGTTACCAGATTCCTCGAATCGATGACCTCCTTGATCAACTCACGGGGGCCAAATACTTCAGTAAGATTGATCTGAGGTATGGCTATCACCAAGTCCTGATAGAACAAACAAATGTATGGAAAACTACCTTCAAGTCAAAGGAAGGCATTCTTGAATGGTTGGTCATGCCCTTTGGTTTGAAAAATTCTCCATCCACTTTGATGAGGATGATGGATGATATCCTGTGACCATTCACTAATAATTTTGTAGTGGTGTATCTGGATGACATTCTCATTTACAACAAGACTTGGGCCAAACACTAGCAACATATTCAGCAGGTTTTGCACACCTTGCAATAGCACAATCTATATTCCAACTTGGAAAAATGCTCCTTTGGCATCGACAGGGTCCATTACCTGGGCTACATAATTGATTAACATGGCATACATGTGGATCCAGCCAAGATCCAAGTCATCTGTGACTGGCCAACCCAAACCACACTCACTGAGCTTCAGAGCTTCTTGGGCCTTGCCAATTTCTACTACAGGTTCGTGTTGGGATTCTCCCATATTGCATGGGCCCTTAGCCAAATAACCAAGGGTGGTGTTAAGGCTAAATTTGTGTGGGGTCGGTCCCAACAACCAGTGCTCGACGATTTGAAGAAGTGCTTGTGCTCATCCCTAATACATTCACTACCAGACCTGCAACAATCCATTAAGATCGAGATAGATGCTTCAGACTATGCAGTGGGCATCGTTCTCACTCATCACGGCAACCCTGTGGCCTATCATAGTGAGACACTATCAGATGTTGTTCGTAAGTACCCTACTTACGACAAAGAAATGTACTCCATTGTGAAATCCTATCACCAGTGGAGACATTACATTCTTGGGAAGGATACAATCATCCACACTAATCATAAGCCACTGTAGTTCATGCGGACACAAGGAAAATTGCAGAATGATCGCCATCAAAAGTGGTCCAAATACTTGCAGCAATTCAACCTCAACATCAAGTATAAAACAAGAAGCACCAATTGTGTCATTGATTGCCTCAGCAGACCGCCATTCGCGACACTCACCACGGTGTTAGACTCCTGTGGCTATGAGACCTATAGATCACCCCAACTCTATGAGACAGACCTCAACTTCGCCACCACCTACGAAATGTTAGGTGAAAACGCAGTTGTCGATAACTTCCATATTCAGGATGGGTTGTTGTGTCGTATGGGCCATATCTATGTTCCATCAAGCGAGGGAGTGAAGCTGATCTAGGAAGCCAACTACAGTTGGGTGGCAGGACACTTTGGCATAAAAAATACAGTGGCGATGCTACAGAAACATTTCTAGTGGCCGAAAATGTGATAGGAGTTCAACATGTATATCAGGTCATGCACTGCCTCCTCTATTGACAAAACGACCACTAAGAAATATTGTCTATACACCCCTCTTCCTACTCCTGACAGGCCATGGGAATCCATCTCAATGGACTACATGTCGGGCCACCCGTCCACCAAGCGGGGAAATGACTATGTTTTTGTGGTTGTTGATCACTTTTTTAAGATGGCGATTCTGGTTGCCTGGAAGAAGAACATCACAACAAAGGCCACTACCAAGATCTTCTTTGAATGGGTCTGGGTACATTTTCTAATCCCACAAACCATAGTCTCAGATTGGGACAGTTGATTTCTCAGCACATTCTGGTCGAGCCTGTGGTCACTGCTGGACACCAAGCTCACCAAATCCACAACCTTCCACCCCCAGACAGATGGCCAAACCGAGGTCGTCAATCAAATGATTATGCATATCCTTCACATGTATAATTCAAAGAACCCTCACACATGGGATGAGAGCCTTCCCTATGTCCAACATAGATACAGTCGAGCCCTGCATAGCTCAATCGACCACATCCCCTTTCAGGTGGGGTTGGGATTCCAACCATTGGGTCCCATAGATGTTTCACTTCCCCTTGCGGTCACCTCAACCAACTCATATCCTACTCCAATTGAAGCTGACAAAGCCACCAGGTTCATTAAACGGATCCAACACATCTGCTAACAGGTTCAGGATATCCTACAAAAGTCTAATGAAAAGTACAGGGAATGCCATGATCAACATCAGGTGCCACATAAGTTTTAGGTGGATGAAAAATTTTGGTTTCACTTGAAGAAAGAACACCTTACAGGACCCCATCAAAATCTTATACCACTCCATTATGGGTCGTAGACCATCACCAACTTCGTGGGGGATAATGCTTTTGAGCTCAACATTTCTCCTTTCCTTGGCCTGCACCCAGTGTTCAATGTGGATCTCCTTCGCCCTTATTTCCCACCATTATTAGACAGCTCAGAGATAGTAGAGAAGCTGACACCAACAGAGCTCAACCTCGACTGCATACAATAGGCATCCAATGATCAGATTGTGGACACACAGATCAAGGGCACTTGACAACAAAGGACCCATCTTTATCGATTCATCAAAGTAGGATAGCTCCTGCACCAAGGCAAGTGGCTCACCTGGGGCCAAATTCAAAAGAAATTTCCTCATATGATGGGGGAACTCAACTCAATGGAGACCATTTCTTCCTAAGGAGGGAGGATTGATCTAGGTGGATATCGGTGGCCACCCACCTCTTTGAGGGCCTAAATGAAGGTTTTTCAGGATCTAGCTTCTCAATGATAGTTGAAGGCATGATTGAGCCCCCAAAATGAATCTCCTCAATGATACCTTTACAATGAGCTATCATATGCCTAAAACGAAGATCGTATGCAAACGTTATGACCTGGGGAAGTTTATGTACTAACTTACCCAAACAGGGACCACATGACTTTTGGCACTTCATCTCCTAGGGTTAGGTTTTTGGAAGTCTAGGATTTTTGGTGTTCGTGTTTATTATAAAAAGGCCTCTAGAGCCTCATTGTAATCATCTTCTTGCGAATGAGCATAACTGTCACATCTCTTTTCAGAGATAAGCTGCCACCATTCCAGCAAGCTTGTTTCCGCTGCATTTTATAGTTTCATCTTATTTCCTTATTGAATAGAAAACCAGTTTTACTGTATCTCTATTATTTGGTGTTAAGCACTCGATTAATAATCTGTAGTCATTTTGTTCTGCTCATAAAATCTGGATCACCTTGTACGGTCCTAAACAAGCTCCTCGTGCATGGTATACTCGGATTGAGCAGTGGTTCCTTGGCAACGATGTAAAGAAATCATATGTTGATGTTAATATCTATTTTGTTTGTGATGGTGATAGCATTCTCATTATTGTTATATGTGTATATGATCTCATTATGATAAGAAATGGTGATGGTTTAAATCTTTGGTTGAAAAATGAATTCTGCATGGATTTGAGATAAATGATCTGGGTCCCCTTCATTATTTTCTTGGTTTAGAAGTATGGAAAGATAAGAATCAACGTGTTCTAAGTCAAGCTAAATATGCTATACATGTATTAAAACAATTCATAATGGAGAATTGTAATCACAACTCCACACCCATGGATCCTTGTAGAAAATTGTCAGTTGATGATCGAAGTGAAGAAGTGGACGCTACATTGTATCACCATTTGGTCAGAAGTATTCTTTACTTGTGTAATATTGGTCCTGATTTATCATATATTGTGAATGTACTAAGTCATTTTATGATGAAACTAAGGAAGTTCCATTGGTACGATGATAAAAGAGTCCTATGCTATTTGAGTGGGACCATTTACTATGGTCTTAGGTATGAAAGAGACAAGGATGTTTGTCTCCATGGCCACACTAATAGAGATTGGGTCCGAGATCTGAATTCTAGAAAGTCCAGGTTATTGTTTCTCCTTTGGTTCTGGAATGGTTTCTTGGAGTAGTAAGAAACATGATTGTGTTTCTTTGTCATCTACATAGGCTAAGTATATTGTTTCTTCTACTCGAAGCTATGAAGTAATATGGCTTAAGAAATTATTTTTTGAGCTTGGAGTGATGAAGAAGAGTCCTAGACTTATCTTTTGTGATAATCAGTCCTACATAAAGTTGGGTAACAATCCAATGTTTCACTACACATCAAAGCACATTGAGACTAGATAACACTTCATTAGAAACCTTATGCCCAAAAGAGATATCTACATGAAATACTACTTTAGAGAAAACAATATAGGATATATTCTCACCAAAGAAACCAAAATTTGAAGATTGAAGATCTAGACTTGGATTGCATGTACCTAACACTATTCTCAAGAGGGAGTGTTAGAAAATATGAGAATAGTGCTTGAGTGAGCTATGGGTTTTATTTAACATATAGTTGAGATTAATTTTCTTAAGAAGAGAATTTGTTTGATGTTATTCCATGAGTTTGTTGGGTTTGGAGATCCACTGCTTGTTTGGGTGATTGTAATCTGATTTGATTACTATCTAGTTCAATATTTGTACACTATAATGACAACCAGATTTTGAGAAGATGTGCAAAAAGCATGAGTGTTTCTTTTTCAACTCTAATTGTTTGTTTTTTTCTTTATTGTTTCATTTTCTGAATTTCAAATAAACAAAGTTTGTTGTATTGCTCGCCTAATAGCCCCGATGTGATGGGTTTGATAGTTAATTAATAGAGTACGTTTTTCAATGTAATGTATTTTGTTTAACTTTGGCCTAACAAAGTTGTAGATAAGATATTGGCATAATAGAATTGATTTGGGCATTTCATTGTATTGAATTTATATATGCCAAAGTTGTAGATAACATATTGGCATAATAGAATTGATTTCGGCATTTCATTGTATTGAATTTATATTTAAAAAGCTTGAACTTAGTCTGGTGTTATAGATCAGTATGACATATATTTTATAATGTAAAAGAACATATTGTTGGTAAGGATGAGGATGGATGGTATAAATAAGAATTAAAAATTGAACTTATATAGTTGGTAAAAATAGTTTAATTTATTTTAATTGTGAATTTATTAAAAATAAATCAAAAAAAATAAATTTATTGAAGTATTGAAAAAATTAAAATATAAAAATTGGTAAAGTTAATTTTTTTGTTTGTTTGTTTGTTAATGTGGTTGAATCTGTTGGCATCGGGATCAATTTGTGGTTCGAGAAACTGCAAAATCACCTGGGATCGCACCCGGTCTAACCCACACCAATCTTTAACATGGTTGGATTTTTTGTCCTACACCTTGGGGACTTAGTAAAGTTAATTTTATCTTTTCTGAAAATTAATAAATTTTAAATTAAAATGATGATAATAATTACAATATTCTAATTTTAAAATAACTTTATACCAAACCAAAGTGATGTATGAAACTCCATTTTCCAATAAAATATTAAATGTTTTCTCTAAATAAATCTTAATACTAAGGTAAACCAAATTGATGTAAATTGATGTATGAAACTCCATTTTCCAATAAAATGTTAATTGTTTCCAAAAATAAATCTTAATAAGAAATTAATAACTAGAGGTGTTCCAACAACTTCAACCAAATCATATAATATATGGTAATGATTTATACAACTGGCCTGCAACTAGGCATGGTGTTTCAACAGTTAGGCTGGTATGGCTTTAAAAAACCCTGAACTTATAGTATGCATTGGAGTTGTTTAAGTGTTCTACTAAATGTTTTTTTGTTGGAATTCAGCCATATAAATTTAGATAAAAAACATTATTTTTTGTTTTATTGTTCAAAATTCATTTCTGAATATAAAAATAGATTCAATTTTTTTGATACACTTAGATTATACAGAAATAATCATTCAAATATACAAATCTAGCAATTTCTCACCATATTTCTAACAAATATCCTTTAAAAAAATCATCATTTCTTAAAACATTTATTCTGGATATACCGTTATAGTAAATTAAATTGTAGCGAATATAATTAGATCCACAGGGCTAGTGAGAGCAGCTTGGCAAGTGACTTGTATCTTTGTCGCTGCTTTAAACGCCTATATTTCCCCTCAACCCTTTGTTTCCCTTGAAAAGAAGGTTGTGGTGGATTTCCCCTCTGGTTACTTCTTGTTGACTCTGACGGTTCATTTACACTTTCGGTGTTTCGAGTTGACCTTCCCGCTTTATATTTTGCTTTCTCTGCACTTTGCTGTACATCTGTAAAAGGCTTCTCTCTTGAAATAGCTTCTCCAATACTCCGCCTATTGTTTTGGTCGTTGTTGTCTCGTTCATGTAGACACCAGTCGCAGATAGATTTGTTCAATTCTCCTCGTGCATACAGTTTGCTGCAGTATCTGCATCATGTAGCACAGACACCGATTGTGAATATGCACACGAAAATATCTAAGCTAATGTGTAAATACAGTTTTATTAAAAAATAAGCTTATATAGACTCTGAACATTATCCATACAGCTAGAAATATCAGTACAATGCTAGTGTTAGAAGGACGTTGAAATATTAAACAGTTATGTAAATCCAACCTATGCTGAAGGCGGTGTAAACAAGTTTGGCACTTGAAAAGTTCTTTCTCCATGCCCAAATCTCCACACATACAGCACTCTTTGATGGCAATCTGTAATTGCATTTCGCCATATATACCCTTTTCGAAATTCGAAGACATGTTCCTCACTTGGAACTCCAAAAGGAAGTTGCAATCCAGCAATCGAAGATCTTGTAGACGCTTGTCTCTGAGATCTAGTAACACGGCTTCTCTTATAAGGTTGCTTACCGTATTAATGACGCTTTTACCAAAGAGAATAAATGTACTTTATTTTGATTTATGGGGGAATTTTGCTTTGCAGGTGGTGATTTTTTTGGGGTTCGAATCCTTTGAAGTGACTCAAGTTTTGTGTGATGGAACAGATGTATCATTATATGCGAACCTATCTGCACACTATTTGTGAGAGGTACAGACAAGACTTAGCCGAGAACAGGAGAGGTATATAACTAATAAAATAAAATAAAATCATTCTTGTACAGACAAGACTTAGCAGAGAACAGGAGAAGTATATAACTAATAAAATAAAATAAAATCATTCTTCTATATACGATTTTGGAGTCCTTATAGATGCAGCATTAGGTTTTACATTGCAGTCGTGTTCTTCGACAGTCGAAACTTTAAAAGGGGATATAAGATTTGACAATGTCACAGTGGGTTCTGTATATGTATCTCTTTTTCTGTTTGTTGCTTGAGGTTTGGATTACAAGTAAAATAATTTAATGTATCTTCCAATGGTTGGATGCCGTAGTCGGATTCCATATGAGGAAATTGTTCTTTTTCCGGGCAGTGGAGAAGTTTGAAGCCATTTCTATGCCATTTTTAGGTTAAACCCACGCTTAATTTGATTCTCAAAACATAAAGAGATTTTTAGGTCACTAGAAATCGATCTTCCGATATGCTGTGGTCCAATCTGCTAAGAGCACGAAAAAGATTTTTGTCGCGTCATATGCAACACTATTTCAAACAGGGCTTTATAAATATTCCTGTTTAGGAAAAATACTGAACATCAAAATTGTATATATTCGAGAATATTTTATGAGATTTGGCCCTGAATAGTAATATACAGAGAACGGAATATTAATAGGTTCTGTAAAATACGTTATACTTCGTTATAAAACACAAAGCACCTATTATAAACAGTTCTTCATTGGGTTTCTGCCAGGTCATTTGAAAACCTCAAAGTGGCAAGCGTTTCTGATTGCAGGCAGAGAATCTTGGTGCACGCTACAACCGGAGTGGAAAAGATGGTTTAGGTTATACACGTTACGCGATGACAAAAAAGCTTGGAAAAAAAAACACGACCTAGAAAGAGGTGAAGACGATTGTTTTTATTCATCCGCAGATCGTTATTCCTTGGTGAAGATGGCCGAATCCTAGTACTAAGAATCACTAAATCCCGCCCATGGCTTCCAATATATTGGACAGCTGGCAATTGCTATCGTCACGTTACCGATAATCTCGACATCTCATCGTTTTCTTAAAGAACAATTGGAAAACAAGTCTATTAATAAAATCATTTGAGATTCCATCCTTATCCATCATATCAACCAAGCAAAAGTCACCGCAAGATCCAGTGAAAGCCGTGGTCCTGAAAGTTTATGGGTGAGGTACGCGATTCTAAACAAAACTGTTTTAGCCATTCATTATGGCGTATTGTCCAAGCCCCGGAGTCATCTAAACTAGGTTTTAATGCAAATGGTCATCTGTGTTCTGGATTATTTAATTTGGATTATTTAAAAAGTGTTGGTTAGTTGTTATATGAAATGGTTTTTTTTTTTTGGTAGAAATCAGATGATATAAATTTATATGAATCACTATTTTTTTGTTGTTCAAAATTTATTTTGAATGCAGAAATGGATTCAACATGCTGTGAAAAATTCTCAAGACACTCTGATTTTACAAAAATAATCATTTAAATCTACTAATCCAACAATTTCTGATCGAATTTCAACCAAATATCTCAAAAAAAAATTTAAAAAAATTCTGGACATCTGGTTTATATCTCTGGCCAAAATGAGAATATGGTTTCGTCATCCTTTCCTAAAACCTGTGAATTTCCTAAAACCTGTGAATTAGTTATTTACTGAGTACGTTTCAACTGTAATTGTATTACATCAAAAGAAAAGAGGAAAGAGAAATAAATTTACCTTATATGTGTTATTTGTAGCAAAATATATTAAGATGTTTTAATTATAAGAAAATAATTGTTTTATATATATAAAGTTGATATTAAAATTTTATGCAGAAAGAAACCTTATCAATAAAACAAAACATGCTAAGACACAAGTTAAAATTCATTAAAGTAATGGAAAACGACCATCCTAGATTGTTTGTATTTGGTTGTTAATTTGTGATGAACTTTTCCTTTAGAATTTTTCTGAATAAGGGAAAAGGTCATGAGATAGTGTGTATTTCTTCGGCCAATGGTCATTGAGTTATGCATAGTGTATTTACTTCTATGGGTCATTCTTGTGGCTTCTGTGTTTTCCTTAATTATTCAATCCCTTGCAACAAATCAAAGAAATCACATAAATACAACACACGAGATAATGTGCCTTATCGAGATTAACCTCTATTTATACTTACTGGATCGTTGATCATGATAGATCAAGGCCTCGAATTGTCTTTTCTGGACACTTCTTCTCACTCTCGTCAAACTTATTTATTACAACCTTATATCTCTATCAATTGTATGCTCAACTACTTGTTTGACATGGGTTACTTAATTCACACTAACACTCTTCCTTAATTAAACAACCCTTATAACACCTATTTTACTTCTACATACTATAAAATTTTCAATTAAACAACCCTTATAACACCTATTTTACTTCTACATACTATAAAATTTTCTTTTCCCAAAGACTTGTGAGGATATTATCAACATTATCTTACTTGTTGTAATACAATAAGTCAATTTTATTTGACTATATATTTTCTCCTACAAAATGATATTGTGTCTCAATATGATTTGACCTAGCATGATACACTAGATTGTTTGGATTGTTTTCCAATTTGTTGGAGCTTTGGTTTTCACACTTACTGTTTGTAATTATTTCTTTTGTCCAACATCTTCAAGTATCCACCTTAGCCAAATTGTCTCATAGACGACACTACACAATGCGATAGCAAAGAAAAAATTGGTTATTTCTTACTACTCTAGAACATGATCCCGGATCCAATACTCAATGCATATCTCGTGGTGGATATTCTATCATCTAAAAAGCTGTCAACTCAACATTAAAATCATTAGTATATGCAATACAAAAATCAACAGTCCCTTTCAAATATTGAATAACTCTGTTTTCTTCTTTCCTTTGACTGTCATGGGGCTTAGACATAAATTGTCATGGGGCTTAGACATAAATTGACTAAGAATGTTGACTAAATATGCAATATTTGGTCTTCTTGTAGTGAAATAATTCAGAGTACCAACCAATTGTCAATAGAAAGTACCATCCACCTCTTATGTGTCATCATCATTGTTATTCTTAACATTTTGTTCTAATGGAGTAGATATTGGTTTACATGTATTCATATTAAACCTACTAAGGATCTCCTTTGTATATTTTCTTTGTGAGATTAATGTCTTACCATTGTCCCTCCATACCTCAAGGCCTACACGAAAATGCAATTGTCCAGGGTCCTTCATCTCAAATTATTGTCACAACTTTATTTTTATATCTTCAATCAACCCATTAGGACTTACTCTTATGATAAGATCATTCACATATAAAGAGATAAAAGCAATATGACCATTTCCATCTAGTTTAATATATAAATTATGATCACTTTTACTTTTTATGAAACCTTGTTGAATGAAGAAAGTATTAATTTTCACATACCAAGTTCAGAGTGCATGTTTGATTCGATATAAAGCTTCCATTAACCTACATACAAGATGTTATTGACCCTTGTTTACAAATCCCTCTAGTTGAATAAAATAAACCTCTTCTTTCAATTCTCCATTCAGAGATGTTGACTTAACATCAACTAATGTAGCTTCCAATTATACTTAGTAACCAATGAAATCAATAATTTAATAGTATTCGTTTTTTCTACATGTGAAAAAGTGGCTTCATATTCTATCCATTCTTTCTATGAAAATCCCTAGGCAACAAATCTAGCTTTGTATTTGTCTATACTACCCTCAACATTAAATTTATACTTGAACAACGATTTTGAACTTATAGGGATTTTGTTCTCATAAATTTTCTTAATTCCCATATTTCATTTTTTATTCTAGAATCATATTCTTCTTTCATGGAATCCATCCATTCTTTATGTCCTTGAGCTTGCTTATAATTTAAAGGACGTACTACACTCATGACAAGAATCATTAAAGAATAGTCTTTATACCTAACAACCTTATATTTTTAGTGTAGCTCACATTAGTTCTTCATTGCTTTGTGGAGTTCCTTCACCTCTTATGGGCATGTTCTCGCTACTTTTAAGGTCCATGATGGCTGAAGCTTCACCTTGAACTTGTTCATATTCTTCTTTGGTACTTTCCTCATTCTCTTTAGGTAGATTCCATACATCATAACCATACTCTTTGGGTACTTCATCCTGAAACTACATATCTATTCTTGCAAATACCTCATGAGTGCCACCATAATTTCTTTTATAATATTTATGATATTTACAATAACCAATAAATATGCGTTTGATTTCCTTGACATCTAGATTTATTCTATATTCCTTTGGAATATGAGAAAATGCTTTGCTCCCAAAAATTCTGAAGTGACTTACTTATGTTTTATATCCATAAAAATCTTTTAAAATTTTTGTAGGACTTCAATTTTTCAATACACAAAAGTACTTATTGTTTCATCCCAAAAACCATTAGAAATATGTTTACCTTTAATCATACTACGAGCACATTTAACCAAGGTTATATTTTTCATCTCAACTACTCCATTTTTCTATGGAATACGTGGCACTGTAAATTGTTGAATCCCATCTTATTTTCAATATTTGATAAAAACCCCTAATGTGTACCTTCCTTCTTTATATGACTTGAGAATTTTGACATACATTCCTCTCTTTTTTTTCAACCATATTCTTGAATTCTTTCAAATATTCAAAAACATCACTTTTGTTCTAATAAACTAGACCCAAGTGTATCTTTTTATATAATCAATGAAGATAAAGAAATAATATGCTCCTCCAAGAGATCTAGTTTGCATGGGTCTACAAACGCAAGTATGCACTAACTCAAAAATTTCTCATTTATTTTTATCTCTACTTGTAGCAAACTCTTCTGTATGTTGTTTACCTAATGCACTTCCCTTAGATTCAACATGTTCATATTTAAGAATTGGAAGGCCCTTCACAATTTATTTCTTCTAAAGTAACATCGAATCATTATGATTGAAACGACCATAGATTTTGTGTCATAATTCTTCAGGTGACATAGATATTGGGGCCAACACTTGACGATCCTCCTTGTAACATCAAGATTATACAATCCTCCAATGATCCAAGTGGATATCGGTGGCCACCCACCTTTTTCGAGTAGCTCAAAACAATTTTTTGGCAATTTTGGCAATTTACTATTTTTAGCAGTTTTTAACTATCGGGGCCATTTTGAGGACCCAAATGAAGGTTTTTCGAGATATAGGTTCTCAATGATAGCCGAAGGCATGATTTAGCCCCCAAAATAATCTTCTCGACAATACCTTTCCAACGAGCTATCATATGCCTAAAACATAGATCGTATGCAAAAGTTACGACCCCGGGAAGTTGATGCACCAACTTACCAAAATGGGGCCCACATGACTTTTGGCACTTCATCTCCTAGGGTTAGGTTTTTGTATGTCTAGGGTTTTTGACATTTATTCTTATTGTAAAAAAGGTATTCAGAGCCTCATTGTAATCATCTTCTTGCGAATGCGAGTAGTCGTCACATCTCCTCTCAGAAATAAGATGCCACCATTCTAGCGAGTCTTTCACTCTGTATTTTTACAGTCTCTGTACATTTATTTCATTAATAGAAATCATGTATTACTATATATCTGTGTTTATGGTTGCATCTCTGATACATTTCTTCTATATTATTGAATATCTGTGATATCTCTGTGCATTTCTTTATTATATCTCTGATCTCATTTTTTGCCGAAAATAATTTGGATCAGTGGTATCAGAGCTGGCTGCTCTTGATCATTTTTTCAGTTCATTTCCCCGACGAGGTCCGAGTATAGCAAGTTGGGTCTTGAGCTTGTCTCTCTTGAAGACAATTTCTCTAGCACACCCAAGAAACCCTCAATGGCAGAAGAAAAGAAAAATGACATAACACACGATCCTATCAATCTGTTGTTTGAGCAAGCTCTCATGCGACAAAGGGATGAAAGGATGGAGAATTTTTCCCACGTCCTTCAACGCCTGTCGATAAGAACAAGTGCATCTTCATCAAGCGACCAATTTGGAGGCACCTCGCCTTTCAAGGTACAAGTTAATTTTGATATTCATGTATTTGAAGGACAGATAGATGTAGAAGCCCTAGAAAAATGGTTAACTCTGGTAGAAGGTTATTTCTTTGTTCACAATTTTTTTGACAAATAAAAGATCACCTTCATACTCCTTAAATCTCTCCCTCATGTCAAACATTGGTGGGAAACTTACTGGGAGAAAAGTTCCACAGAGGATTCTAGAATATACGGGGTCGATCCCACTGGAGATTTTTTTGTGGAGGCGGTAAAGGAACAATATTACCCTGTTGGCAACTATGAGGACCAGTACATGAGATGGACCACACTGCGGCAAGAGAGGGGCCAAGCAGTTATGGAGTTCACCAATACCTTCCATACCTTGCGCACCAAGCTGGGTATCAAAGACTTCGAGCGACATTTGGTTCTGAAATATCGTGGGGCTCTACACAGATACATCCAGACTGAAATGGATTTTATGGATAGCTCATCACTTGGTGTTTCTTATCAATATGCTATTAAAATCGAGCATAAATTTAAGCACCAGAACAAACGAGAGTTTGTGTCTGCAAATCTGCAACAACCGAAGTATGACAAAGACGGCCCCAAAAAACAGTCTTCCGAAAACCAGTCCAAGACATAGGGAAAGAAGGGTCATGGGAAGACAAAGAAGGACACCAAAAAATGGTGCGAGTTTCACAAAATCCCCTGGCAGAACACCGATGAATGTATCTCAAAATAGTCATTAGTGGCTGATATCAAAGACAAAGAGTCGAACCCTGATTCAAAATATGATTATGAAAATAATGGTAAAGTACAAATCATTGACGTGGACCCCACTGTTGTTGTCATGAACACAACAATTCAACTAGAAGAACCAACAGATCCTGAAGAGGCGGAGTGCATTTTCCATTCAAAGATATGGGTGAAGGGGACCCCACTGCATTTTATTGTTGATAGAGGAAGCTAGAAGAACCTCATGTTAGCAGAGGTTGTCAAACAATTGGGATTGTTGAAAACACCACACCTGCAGCCATACAACATCGAGTGGCTTCGCTAAGGATGCGATCTCCGTGTCAGCCAACAATGTCGATTGGTATATGACATCCAACCCTTCAAGGATGAGGTATTATGTGATGTTGTCCCACTGGATGTCTGTGATGTTCTCTTGGGCCAACCATATATGTGGAAGCACCATGTTGTTTATGAGTCTCGACCCTGCAGTGTCATTGTTTCTCTGGGGGGTCATCTCTATAGAATACCAAAGGTAGTTCCAACTACTGTTCCACCTAAAAAGTGTCGCAGGGTAGTATCTCATACTACAAAATTTAGCTTCTTCATAATCTGTTCAAAAGGAGAACATAAGGACACTGCAACCACTACAGCCTCGCCCCAAGCACCTTCTATCAAACACAAGCAAGTCGATAAGGTTGTAGCAAAGCAAAAAGATTCATTTTTCACATCATCCTCTCATGTAGCCCGAATTTTTGAACGGCCTCAGCCTCAACAGGTTCGTGACAAACTTTCACAAACTCAACGTGGCGTCTCCAACAAGGCAAACAACTCACCAAGATGCAGATTCAACAAACACTTTTCTCTCTCCCCCGGTAACTCAACGCAATGGAGACCATTGCTTCCTAAGGAGGGGGGATTTATATAGGTGGATATCGGTGGACACTCAACTTTTCTGATTGGCTCAAAACAGTTTTCTGGCAATTTTGACAATTTACAATTTTTAGCAGTTTTTAACTTTCGGGGCCATTTTGAGGGTCCAAATGAAGGTTTTTCGAGATCAAGGTTATCAACAATAGCTAAAGGCATGATTGAGCCCCCGAAATGAATCTCCTTGACAATACCTTTCCAACGAGCTATCATATGCCTAAAACAAAGATCGTATGCAAAAGTTATGACCTTGGGAAGTTGATGCACCAACTTACCCAAACGGGGCCCACATGAATTTTGGCGCTTCATCTCCTAGGGTTAGATTTTTGGATGTCTAGGGTTTTTGGCATTCCTGCTTATTGTAAAAAATTCCTTTAGAGACTCATTGTAATCATATTTTTGCGAATGCGAGTAGCCGTCACATCTCTTCTCAGAGATAAGCTTCCACCATTCTAGCAAAATTTTCACTCTGTATTTTTACAGTCTCTATACATTTCTTTCATTAGTAGAAATCGTGTATTATTATATATATGTGTTTATGGTTGCATCTCTAATACATTTATGTTATATTATTGAATATCTGTGATATCTCCGTGCATTTCTTTATTATATCTCCAATCTCATTTCGTGCCAAAAATAATCCAGATCATCCAACTCTAGATCCTCTAGCAATGACTTTTCACTGATCTTGCATGTCCTTCACAACACATTGTTATTTAACAAATTCAACTCTTAAATATTGATCTCCAATGGTGGACACTAAAATTTAATTATTAACATTTATTCTTGCACATACATGACATTATTGATTTGTTTTACCTTACAAGTAGGGAAATTCACACATACATCCCCATACCCTTTAGTTTGATGTGATCTGTCATCAACAAACAAGGCATTACCATCATTATCTTTTTCCGATAAAGCCACCATAAAAATCAAAAGACTTGAGGTTTTTGAAATATTCACTTACTATGGAATCTTTATCAACAATTTTTTTTGAATAATTTTATATTTGGAATCATTAAACTTCGTTCTCCTACAATCCTTAGCATAATTTCCAAACTTACCATAGTAGAAGCATACGTCATTTCTCTTCACATTTGTATTTATGTTTTGTGGTTCTTTTCCTTGATTTTGTTTTGTATGTGGCTTTCCTTCTTTATTCCTCCCCCATGGCTTTCCTTTGTATGTTTGTTTCCTCTTTTATACCAAGACAATAACTGTGAGATATTCTATTGAGATTATTTATGCATTTTTCCTCTTGCATAAGAATACCTATCAATTCATCGAAGGTAGACTTATTTTCCCTAGCTTCAATAGGAGTGATGGAAATTTCATAATCATGCAACATGCCATTTAATGTGACAATGACCATATTAGTACTAGAAATACTCTGGCCAATATTACCTATCTTCTCTTTCAACTATTTGATTCTAGAAAGGAAATTACTAATGTTTTCATTCTCTTCCATCTTAAATGAAAGAAGCTTACACTTTAGAAACAACACACTATTTGTGTTCTGTGTCTCATCCAAACCTTTGAGTGTCTCCTAAATTTCATAGGAAGTTTTGTATTTCCTAATGAGTGGAATGATATTATTTTATATGGATATTCTTAGGAACACCTTCACTTTGGTTTCTAATCACTCCCAATCATGAAATGAGGTTGTTGGTTTACTAGTTTGGCTTCCACAAACAATCGACCAAACATTGTAGTCTTCCATTAATGTCTACAACTTGAACTTCTAATTCACCAAGTTTTCTCCAACTAACCTACTTGACTGATTTAAGTATGAATGAGCCGATAGATTTTCCATTTTGTACACAATAAAAAAAAACATCCCTCAATTTGTAAAACAAACAATCAACAAATTTCCTAAGAAATTTATCAATTTACCTTCATCATCACAAAGGGAAATTCGCAAAAAATTGCTAATTTCAGTGAGACAATAGTGCCAATAATGGCCATAATACCAAGAAACAAATGCTTGAAGAAATAATTTAGGATGCAATCAGTGCTAACAAGATTACAAATTCCCAAGGAGACAAAAGGTGAGAGCAGTACAATGGTCCTTCCATATCGAACAAAAGATCATCCAATCTCCTGGTGGCCATAGGCAGTGGTCCATTAAGCTCTGCATAACACGAGAGCGTCCAATCTCTTGACGGTGCTAGCGACTGAGGCATCCGAGTGGACTGCGCACTTCTCTCAATGTGGAAGTCGCTACATACTGAAAATATGGTGGCTCTCTTCGCCAAATGAAACCCAAATGTGGTGGCTCTTTTCACATATAAGAATGCGAATACGGTGCCCACTACACTTGCGCTCACTACACTCAATTTGATAGAACTCCCTCTCCCTCTCAATTTATTCGATTTCAAATGAGCTAGAACTCAAAAGCATCACTCTTTTCCTCAAGTGAGATCTCATACCAAATTATAAAAGAGAAAACTCTCAATGAACACACAAAACATAATGCATTTGCATTAGATATCACCTCTATTTATACATAATTAAATTGTTATATCCTCGAGCATTAAACATTTTGTTAAATAATTTTCATTTATGGAAATTAGTACTTATTTTTTTAAGACATTTAATTGTTGTGCAAGAGTTTTACTTGCCAAATGTCCTTTTTTGATGGAAAAATGTAAAAGACAAAAATTGTAATTTAATAAATGGAGGAAACACATGAAACCAAAAATAAGTGATTATGACTCTATGAGTGGGAAACATGTTAGAGTTAACACAGAGATGGATTGACATGTGTCAGAAGTGGAACTTTGTCACTAGCAGCCCCTAAAAAGAAGTGATTTATGAATATGTGAATTTATAAGGAGGGAAATATATTCCATCAAAAAGTCCTAGGGACAAAAAAGGATAAATACAACATATGTGGGTGGAAGGAAGCTGCTTAGTATTTTGTGAAAAAATCAAATTATTTGTTGTATGAGAACAAAGGTGTTAGACAAATAATATTGAGTTGTACATAGGTACATTGACTAAAGAGTGGAGCTTAGTTTTCCCTTATGGAGTCATAGTAGGCTTGGGGTGATGAGGACAAGTAACTTGATTTTTCTGCATCTACAGTTGGGTGTGAAGTGGTTATTCTGCTTGTTTCCAGCTTATCTGGTACATATATGTATCTTACTCTACCAATCTATATTCATGTTATTTAATGATTTTTTTGTTAGCTACAAAAATAGTTTAATATAGGAATATGTATACTACGAAATTTAAATCGGTTACTTTTCATTACACATAAATTTTAGAATTATGAAATTTCGAATTTCACTTACAAATTTATGAGAAAAAAGAGATTTTTAATACATTATGTATAACTCCATAGAAATTGAATTATGGAATTTTCCATGCAATAGTAGTATAGCTCCTAACACCTTACAATAATGGAATATTGGGTAGGATCTATGGAATAAAAGTTGGAAATGAAATAACTTATAGCTCTCAGTTTTATAGAAATACATGGACAAATTTTTCTATGAATTGTTGAGAGAACAGAAACACATAAAGTGCACAACTAGATACTTTTATATATATATATATATATATATATATATATATATAATTTTAGTAAATTACAAAATTTATACAATAACTCGTTACTGGGTTTTTTTTTGTTCAAAATATAGAATAATCTCTTTGAAGAACTAAAGAGAATATAATTACAGATACATGTTGGGAGAGATTTTATATCGAAATAATAACCTAGGTACTCGAGTACCTTTAACTTAATTCAACTATGATTGCATGGCGACGATCTGAATCTATAGAAATCACAGAAAGGAAATTAGTATTATGTGAACTGTGGCATAGTGATGAAGAATTTATTTAAATAATAAATGGACTTACAGTCCACCTCCCTAGCATTATTTCCGATTCGATATCAGTAATCTCGCAGTTTATTTTCGTGTATATTAAGTACATTTGATTGTTATGCCGATAGGTATTCCCTATAGGAATAGATGGTTTAATCACCCTTTTAACTATAAATTCTAATCTGATGGTCAACAATTAAAGATGTCAGCATATTCTTCCTCTTACACTCAAATCAATGATTACTATTTAATATTCATAACTTTCTTGCATTTATGAATGTGTACATTGTTAGAAATAGTAATTACTCACTGTAAATGCAGCTTTTCTGCGTTTTCCAAATTAGAGCTTTATTCTATTTTCGTAGTTGAGTCTGCATGCTTTTATGCAGGACTGTAAACCATTGTATATTGATACATTCGTGTGAATAGTAAGCAGGGCTGTATAATCTAGTTTTTCACTTTCTGCGTGTATTTTTCCGATTCTTTCTGCGCTGCATTCTTCATCATGGTATCAGAGCCATCGACTGGGAGGAGCCGATCGCTGCTGTTGGCGCTGGAAGGAGCTGTAGCTGCCCTATTTTGTGAAGGAGGCCGTTGCCATTAGTAAAGCAGATACGCTGCTGCATTCGATTCAGGGGGACGTTGTCACCTTCAATTCGTGTGCGCGCGGTTTGGAGA
>ML795804.1:510184-530336 GCA_009831015.1 Picea engelmannii
GTTGAGTCTGCATGCTTTTATGCAGGACTGTAAACCATTGTATATTGATACATTCGTGTGAATAGTAAGCAGGGCTGTATAATCTAGTTTTTCACTTTCTGCGTGTATTTTTCCGATTCTTTCTGCGCTGCATTCTTCATCATACATTTCCTTGTTTATTTTTTCACATTTACTTAATATGATTAAGAAATCACTGCCCTAGGCATTGATTACCACATTTAACCAATTAAGAAAAATTAATATGTATAGATCTCCTCAGTTCCATGTTCAATATTTAGCTGGGATTAATTATACAGATAGCACTGAAGCGTTGCCACATTTAGCATGCATTTCAATGCATTGCGTTTCAATTAACACAGGGGTGGTTAACCTGGAGGAAGCCATGGTTAACCTGGATGTCTAGCATGCGTTTCAATTAATTAACACAGCGGTGGCAGGCAGCGGTGGTTAACCTGGATGTCTAGCATGCGTTTCAATTAATTAACACAGCAGTGGCAGACACTGGTGGTTAACCTAGATGTCTAGCATGCGTTTCAATTAATCAACACAATGGTCGTTAACAAAATATATACTAGCACATCCACAAATTTGTGGCTGGTGAATGCCGAAAGGATGGCACGGCTTGCAAAACCTGAGCAGTTGGGAAAGAGAACGGCCCAGAGGTTGACTAAAGGAGTCAGAAGGAATTGGCTCTAAGAGTGTGTCTAGAACGTGGCTGCTGAAGGCCAAAGGTTTAGTTTGGCTTAGAAAATGATACACTGATCACTATACGTGGCAATCAGCTAGCCATCATAGTAAATTTTAAATATGATTAAGTAAAAGTAAAAAAATAAACATGTAAACTGATGTCTTTATAATAGTGAGGAAGTTAGTGGTTGAAATCACAATCATTGATTTATTGGGACTACTAAGAATATTTTATCAATATTTAATCTTGTCCATACAAAACTGATTAAGCACTAAAAACCTATTAAATATGCCCATAATCAATAGGTTTAAATTAATTAACATAACTGTGGCAAGGGTGGTTAACGAAATATCTATAATGGGACGAATTGGAGCAGGAGGGTATTATAATCAACAAAACCTTGACCGTGATACCCAAATTCTGATGCGAAGAAAGCTTGATCGTAAGGAACGTTAATGGAGGGTTTAATATTCATGTTGGACCAGACAAATGGAACCATAGAAAACACCAATTCCTACTCGGCATCTTCTACAGGAGACCCTCAGCGATTTGATCCCAATGAACCAACCACTGGTATGGAGAATGATTGTGAACACACTCAGAACCAAACTTAAATTTTTAGCATGCTCCTTTTTTTATTTTGATAGGGGGTTTATTGTATTAGGTCTTTATCAAACTGGTAAGAATATAGTCATAAAATAGTACCCTGCAACTGTATAGACTCGGGTTCCATTTCAGCTAATGCAACTGTATATACCCAGCTTCCATTTCCGCTAATGCAACTGTAAAAATTCATCCGTTTTTGCACTGTATATTTGAATTATAGTCTTGAACAAAAAATTGCATTTTTTGCACTGTATATTTATGACCATTCCCTATTCGAGGCAATTTTGTATGGGTCCACGCAGAAACTGTTGAAAACTTAAAGAGATTGAGTGCCGACGAACAGAAGAAATTCAAAACAAACGTTAAAAGAAGCGAGTAGAAGCTAATTTGCAGTGCATTAATACAATAGACACTTGCAGCAAGGTGATAAAAAAAAATCCTTTGAACAAATTTGATAACATGTGAAAAAGGTTTAGACCTCGACAGGATCCGTTACGCATGAGGTGATAACTAGACATATAGTACCAACAAAAAAATGCTCAGTAAGTTAATCAAGGTTTTCTTAGAATTCGAGAAAGGGACATATAACTAGACATATACTTGTCTATGAAGTTATTAATCAAGGTTTTCATAGAATTCAAGAAAGGGACATATAACTGTAATGATAACAAATTTGTATTTTTTTTATTGTAATGAATGAAAACAGTAGAAAATGTTGCATGTTAAAACTGGTATCTAATTATAGTGTTGAAGAAAAATTTACATTTTTTCCACTGTATATTTGAAAGTGTTTTACGGAATGAAAAAATTAGAAAATCCGTTGCATGTTAAAACTGGTATCTTTCAAGACGATTTTGTTGTTGAATATATGACAGATTGGTGCGAGGTGCGAAGAGTAGGTGAAAATGGCATTCCTGAGTAATCGATCTCCAAAAGTTGGGCGGGAAGGCGTCTGGTCCTCCTACCATTCAAAGACCAGCTTCTGTTGTTGAGCGTGTCTCTTAGCGTTTCTATATAATTAATTTTACAATTTAAAGTTTATTCCATTCTCTAGCAGCATTTTGTGAATTCAACCAATTAATAGGTAATCCTCCATTTATGAACAAGGAACATTTAGTAATTTGAAAAAAATATGTAAAATGAGGGTATTGTACGAGAATTATTGAAATAGCTTTAGCTTCTCTTTACTTTGGCTAAGGAAAGTTCCATTTTTCTATTATTTTATAAAAATGGGATGATTTGCATAATTTTAAATTGAACCAAAACCTGAACAAAATCTTCTATCACATTTGCATATGGATTTGTAATTTTTAATAACTTTTCACATTTTATCAGTGAACAGAATAACAAAATGACGCTGCCTTAAAGAAAATTATTGAAATAGGTTTAGCTTCTCTTGCGAA
This sequence comes from Picea engelmannii, assembly GCA_009831015.1. NCBI lineage: Eukaryota > Viridiplantae > Streptophyta > Pinopsida > Pinales > Pinaceae > Picea > Picea engelmannii. The sequence continues at coordinate 512,882 of ML795804.1, forward strand.
GGAAACGTTCCATTTTCTATTATTTTATAAAAATCGGATAATTTGCATAGTTTTAAATTGAACCAAAACCTGAACAAAATCTTCTATCACATTTGCATCCAGAGTTGTAATTTTTAATAACTTTTCACATTTTATGAGTGAACAAAATAATTCCTCTTTAAAGCAAAATGACGTTGCCTTAAAGAATATAGCTTTATGACCGTATTCAAATAATGAATGATATTTGAACAATTGGTCACTGTATTCAAATAATGAATGTCTGACATAAAATTTTCATATTTATTAAAGAGCATTAGTTTAATTAAATAATTAATTTGATATTTATTTATAATATTTAATTTTTATTTATTTAAAGGTTAGAGTTAAAATTAATATGTTTTTATTTTTTATACTATTATAATACATGTAAAAAGTGTTTTTCACAATTTTAGAAATATAAATACAATCTGAAATGTGTTATTAATATAAATAATGTTTCATAGTAATAATGTAATGTATTTATTAATATATTTGATGCATTATGCATGTAAGTAGTGTTTTTAAATATAAATATAAATAGAAGTCTAGTTAGACATTAATCTTAATATTAAAACATTAGAATTAAAATAAAATGATGTTATATATTTCATTTATTGTGAATAGTTATTAGGGTTAAGGTTATATTGAGATTAGGGCTAGATCTGTTCCTATTTGAATTAGGGTTATGATTACATTAAAGTTAAATTAAATTGTATTAAGGTTTATTTTATAATAATAAAAAAATAATTTAAATAATAATAATTTAGGGTTATGATTACATTAAAGTTAAATTAATTTGTATTAAAGTTTATTTTATAATAATAAAAAAATAATTTAAATAATAATAATTTAATGATAAGAATGTAATCCTAATAATTTAATATTTTTAATTTTAATTTAATTTAATATATTATTTATTGATGTATTAATAGATTATTGATGTTTTAATGTATCCACACTATAGTTATATAGTAATGCATTTATTAATGTATTTAATGTATTATTAATGTAATAATGCGTTGTTAATGTATTACTTTATTATTGTGGTAATATTTTAGCAATATATTAATTAATAAGGTATTAACTTTTTAATAACCTAATAATTTATTAATAATGTATTTAATTATTAATATATAAATAATTTAGTAATACTTTAACATTTATGTATTAATTTATCTATTTAAAAGTTAATAGTTAAAATTAATGTATGTTAGTTTTTTTGTGTTATAATAATAGTGTTTGTAAAATTATATATGTAAATATTGTTTTTCACAATATTATAAATATAAATACAAGTTGAGATGAGTTATAAATATCAATATTTATAAATATGAATTGTGTTTTATGGTAATAATGTAATGTATTTATTAATGCATTTTATGTATTATGCATGTGTTGGATTAGGGTTAGAGTTTTTTTCATTAAAATTAAGGTTATGGTTTTATTAAAGTTAAGGTTATTAGTATTAACGTTTATTTAATAATAATAATAAAATAATAATTTAAATACAATAATTTAATAATAAGAATGTAATGATAATAATCTAACAATTTTAATTTTAATTTGATGTATTATTTATTACCTTATTAATATTTTAATGTATTTTCACTTTAGTAATGTATTTATTAATGCATTTAATGTTTATTCAATGTATTATTAATGTAATAATCTGTTTTTAATGTATTGCATTATTAGTGTACTAATACTTTAGCAATGTATTAATTTATCAATAATTTAGTAACACTTTAACATTGATTTGTTATTAATGATTTTATGACAGGTACCAATTATTAAATGATTTGTTATCAATGTCCTTTGAACAAGTATAATTCATCATCTACAATGTTCAAGATGATTTTCTGTCAATTTCTTTAGAACAAGTAAAAATCATCATGTGTAAAATTAAAGATGGTTTACATATCTTTGTAACACCTGCTTAAATAAATGTATATGATTATTAATTATAATTAATTGATAATCTCATTGAGCTAAACAATAATTATTTCTTATATAATATTAACTAATTAATTATCATTAATTATTTGTTCATAAGTGTCAAAGATTAATTAATTATTAATACACTCTTTAATTATGTGAGTAAAGAATTAATGAGGTTAATAATTTAAATGTAAGGATAAGATAAGATAAGATAATAAATACAAGGGGATAAGGTAATAAATAAATGGATAAGGAAATTAATGAAAGGAAGAGTCGGTGAAGGAGGAATATGACAGGGAGAGCCTTATGGTGGAAGGTATTCTTTTGGGGGAGGAGGATTTGATTTTGGGGAGGAGAAAGCATTTTGGAGGGGGACGGGAGTACTGGTTTCTTGGCTTGGCTTTTGTGGTTCTGTGGTTGAGCTCTACAGTCTTTCAATATCATTGCACGGGGCACCGAGTTGCTAGGGGTTTTGGGCACAAGGTCCAGGATTCTTTTCGGTTTCCTAGAGCTAGGGAGACGGACACGCTGCTCCTAGCTGGCTCAGAGGATAGTCGGTTTGGGCAGAGTTGGTCAGCGCATCAGGCAACAACAAAGCAACACGTTGGACAACCGGGTCAATGGAGAAGTTAGCATTAGGAAGAGGTAAATTTGTATTATTTTGTTAAGTAATTCTTAGTCTATTATGAAATTGTTGTTTATTATTTAATTTAACATGCTTATATGCTGAATTGAAATGAATTACTGAGCATCTACGTAGAAGTAGAAGTTTACTATTCTAAATTTATGGATTTAATAGAATTTAGTTAATTAGGTCTCTACACATGGTATCATAGCTTTTGTTTGAAATCTGGGCCTAAGGGCCAAAGCTCGAAGCTCAAGCTCTAGCTCCAGCTCCACCTAACCTCCAAACCAAACACAGAAATTTTAACACAAGTATAAAAAAAATGAAATACATATTAAAAATGTAAAAAAACAAATATCACAATTAAAAAAAAAAACAAGTATTAGAGCAACTCGATGCTCACTATTATCCAAGTTTGTCAAGCCTTTAAAATATACTAGACCAGCATGTGTAACATTGTTATAGCCCATGTTCAGAGTCTTCAAATTCAGAAGTCTTTCAAGTTTTCGACATCTAGCATCAATTATACAACATGCCTTAATGTTGAGATATGACAGAGCAACAAGACTTGAAATTGTATCCATGCATGCCACGGTCACTTGACGACCCTCCATGTTGAGTACAATTTTTTTTTTCAAGCCTTTAAAGAAAAAAGCGATGCCTGGATGAGTGACTTTACTACGAGAAATTTGTAGCTCCTTCAAGTTTGTAAGCCCAACGAGAGGCTTGATATTCGAGTTCTTTATACAATTGCACCATCCAATGTTCAATGCTTCTAATTTTGTAAGTCCTTTTAGATGCACCGGTCCACCATGAATCCCTGAGCACCTCTCTAGATCCAGGCTTGTCAAGTTCACAAGACCCGCTAAGGCACGCAAGCCTTGTGCAGTTATTGCATTTCTTGTTTTAAAACTAAGTGAAGTCAAGTTTGTAAGACCTGTGAGATATTCCAGTCCAACATCATAAATCTATTCACAATAGTTAAGATTTAGATATTGCAAATTTAGACAATCTTGCAATATTGAAAGCCCTGAATCTGTCACATTTGAACTAGAAATGTCGACTGCCAGAAGAGATGGTCCCTTTGTTGCAAGAATTTCAAGCCAACTATCTTCCACTTCAGGGTATTCTCCCAAAAAAGCATCCTGAAGATTGCATTCTTGAAATGATTGAAGTAAAGTTCTCTTGAGAACTTGAGTACGAACCAACTCATTGAAAATCTGTTGACTCAGATCTCTAGGAAGCACAACTAAAGAGTCATATCTGCCAATACTCTCACATATTTTTCGAATAGAAATCTCTAGAAGAGAAGGTGCTTTCTCATCTCCCTTGCCAATGTCCACTGCTATACGTAAAAGAGGGTTTACTCGCCATCTAAGACTGATACTTCTACTAGACCTCCATGAACCACCTCGCTGGAGGTCTTCTACACTGTCTTGTGGATCTCTTTTTCTTGAGCAAGCTCCACCCATGAAGTTTAAGTGAATATTCTCTTGAAAGTGTTGTTTTTTTTTTAGCACCCCCTCAAAATGCTACAAAATATCTGTGTCTCTTCCTTTCATGCAAGGATATGTGATCAAGCTAACCCTACAATAAGATTAGTATTTTAGATTGGATGCAGCCATCATCCAACAAGATGGATCATTGGTCCTCACATATCGGTGTAGGATCTTCGTGTACTCGCTCTCCTCTCATGATAACAGTTTAATAACACACCTTTCCCCACAGTAAGTTTTCCCTAATTACTCCAGATTTCAGAAATAACAGTAAAAATACCATGCAATGAAAGTAATTAGACATATATAAATACATACCTCGCCAGCTTGTACCACCAATGTGACGCACTACTCTCTATGTCGCTCCACTTCCATCAACATGCAATATTATCTCTCCCTTTGCATGATTTAAGGTGGGCATCAACTATTTCTTCAATCCATTTATAGATCTAGCCGATACACATAATACCATCACAAAATTTTCTGCACAGTTTAAAATAGCTATGACAATAACTCAACTTTCTGGATAAGAAAATAACTGGTGCACAGTTTGTACAAAAGGTGATAGAACCAAAACAATGAAAAATATGACTATTAAACTACACGAGCTTTCGTATAAAAGAAACAGAACATGTTTGAGATTACTTGTCCAGTTCCTTGACAAATTTATCTTATAGAAGGAAGGGAAGACGTCCCACTGTAGATGTTGTGAGTGTTTCAAACAGGAAATTAGCAGTTACAACATCCACAATAATAGGTACAACAGGGGCCAACCATGCAAACACATCCACTCCCACGCTACTCTGAACACCCACCTGAATCAAATATAGCCAATTTTGAAACCAAAACCCATAATACATAAACCAAAATAAATATTCAAACAACTGAAATTGAAGAAACCGACACCAACCATCAACAAAGTTCAGAACCAAGCTACTATTCTCAAGTCTGTGACACGGGACAACCAACTTAGAGATCTTGGTAAGGAGTTTGCAAGTTATCTCCTTTAACAATGTTTTGGTTTTTACTTTCAAAGTTGTAAAAACATTCTGAGTAAGTCAAGCTCAAGGTAAGAAATATATTGTGTGAGACAGACAGATTATGGCTCGGGACCCTTACCCATTAGAGACATCCAATCCAGTCTTTGTGCTAGAATATGTGTTTTGGTTGCATAGTATTTGAAACTGTGACCATCTTTACGATTCCTAATTTCTTGGGTAAGACTTGCACACTTCAATTAGGCGAACCTACTAGTCATATTGGACTCTGATGTGTCTGAGAGGATGGAATTGGCCTCATGAGACTTTCCTATATTTCTATTTTTCATATAGGCCCAAGGGTACTTTTCCTAAGAGAAAGAGAAAACGTGCGCTTCCTCCCACCGCCATACTGAATGACGAAGAAATAGTTACTTCCCAAGATCTAGGAATTCCTGAAAGCCATACAAAACAATTGGGTTCTCATCAGACAACTGCTAGGAAAAGGAGAAAGAAGGCTTGGAATTGAAAAAATTACAAAAAGAAACCTCTAACTCTACATCACAAATTACCAACATAAACAAGCTGAGAGATATCATCTCATCATTGCAATGAAGTGGTTGCAAGGGCTGCCAGCTACTAGAAGAATACATAAGGCTTTCACAAATAGATTAATAACTGCAAATGGAATATCGTTGAATTCTAGTGGCTACAAAGCATAGAAATAATTTGCCGTCCCGTTCCAAGCTACAAAACAACCTCCCATTACCAAGCCAAGGGGGAGGAGCTCGCGACCATTACCAGAACTCCACCACAATAGTAGAGAGGAAGAAGTCGAAGGTGCATTTGCATAGGGAGAGAGGCGACAGTGATGGAGTGTTAGGTTTGAAGGACGCGTAGGGTTCAAAGAGACAGGTGTAGGGTTTTGTAAGAATAAGTGGGCATGTAGGCCTCATGCGAGGACCCGCCGCCAACGTTAAATTTGTTTTTTTTATTATTCTTATTTAGTTTTTTTTTTTTCTTTTGGTTAAATTGTTAAGGTTACAATTTAAATTCAATGAAAAAATTTTAAATGTTTGATTTTAAATTAATATTAAATTTAAACTATTAAACTTTAAATTAATGTTCAATTTTAAATATAATTTAATTTAATGTTCAATTTTAAATTTTAGTAAATAGAATATAATTTAAATAGCATATAGTTAATTTAGAGTTTAAGTTTTATGATTACTTAATTGTATGATTAATTAATTATATTTTACGATTAATTAATCATGTTTTAATGTTTTAATTATATTTTATGATTAATTAATCATGTTTTCATGTTTTAATTAATTAATTATGTTTTACATTTATTTATAATTAAAATTATGTTTAATTATATTTAAAATTTATAATTCATGCTTAAGGAAGGAGGAGCAACTTCCTCCAAATTACTTTCCTCATGCTGACAATGTAAAGGAGTTTGGTAGATGCTAGTTTTGTCAGGCTCAAGAATGGAGTCAAGGCAAGTGGATGCGACTAATTGAAGTGACTAGTTAGATTCTTTTTAGCGAAAGGTTAAGGACCTAGAATGAGATAAGAGGGAGGGGGCTCAAGGCCACCACCATATGCTAACAGAGTCGCTCCAAGGACAGTTGCTACAAGGATTTCAATGGCAACAAGTGCAGCATCTCGTTCATCGCCAACAACGTAGACAGGTCCACGACCATCTTAGGGAACAACTAGTAGGGGCAGGGGTTCTAGGGGAAGAAACTCATGTTAGAGACAGTCACATAACAGTGCAGAGGTTCAATATTGTGTTACTTGTTGGGGTTGTGGAGGACCCCATTACCAGCGTGACTGCCAATAGTTGCCATCAGGATTTGTACTTAGAGAAGGAAAGGCCTCGATGGGAAGAGCAAGTGGCAGCCACTAGATTTACACAGCGGTTAATAATCGCCAGGCAGAACATCAATCCACGGTGGTGGAGTCAACACGTATGCTGAATCATACCAAGGTTAAGATTTTATTAGATTCTGGTGCTACAGATAGTTTCATTTCGCCATCTACATTAGAAAAGAGTGGGTTGGTAGCCTACGAGCACGATGAATTTAAACAAGTCGAGATGGCTTCAGGGAAAAACAAGCGGTAGGACCTAGTGTTGATGATGGTATAGTAGACCTGGGAGTGTGTACTACCAGGTTGAAGGTATGCGTCACTGCTCTCGGGGCATATGACCTAATCATTGGAATGGATTGGTTAGCATCTCATCGAGCTTTGGTAGATTTTTTTGCATAAGAGGGTACTTGTGTCGATGATGGAGGAAGGCCAGTAGAGATCTAGGGGTATGGAGAAAAGTTTCATTACGCTTTATATCAACTATGAAGGTTAAGCGATGCTTGAAACAAGGGTGTTGATTATATGTAGTGGAAGCAATGAATGAAATGAAGGGACTCTCAGTGGATCAGTACACGGTATTGTCAGAATTTAAGTATGTTGGTCTGAACGAGTTACTAGGGTTACCTAATGAGAGAGAGCTTGATTTTACTATTGAGCTAAAACCTAGTGCATAACCAATCTCCAAGACTCTGTATCGGATGACAGCGCTAGAACTTTGTGAATTGCAAATGCAGTTGAAAGAGTTACTGGACTTAGGGCTAATAAGGCCCAGTGTCTCACCTTGGAGGCGTACCAGTAATTTTTGTCAAGGAGAAGGATGGATCCTTACGAATGTGTATAGACTACAGGGACTTGAACCATGCTACAGTGAAAAATAGGTACCTGATAGCGCAAATAGAGGACCTTTTCGATAAGATAAAAGGATTAGCGGTATTCTCAAAGTTCGATTTGCGATGAGGGTATCATCAGTTAAGGATTAAGGAAGGTGATATTCCAAAAAAAAAGCTACCTTTCGAACTTGGTTTGGACATTACCAGTTTTTTGTAGTACCTTTCGGATTGGCCAATGCGCCAGTAGTATTCATGAACCTCATGAACAGTGTGTTCCGAAAGTACGTAGACCATTTTGTACAAGTCTTTCTAGATGACATCCTCATCTATTCCAAGAATGAAAGAGAACATGAGGAACACTTGCGAATAGTGTTGTCCTTCCTTAGAGAGAACAAATTGTGTGGGAAGCTATCGAAGTGTTCCTTCTTCCAAAAGGAGATCCACTATTTAGGTCATATCATTTCCGGCGAAGGAATCTTTGTGGACCTAGAAAAGGTAAAGGGCATTATGGAGTGTCCAGTGCCGAAAAATGCCCATGAGGTGAGAAGCTTCATGGGGCTAGCAGGTTATTACCAGAGATTTGTGGAAGGGTTCTCAAAAATAGCGAAACCCATCACCACCTTGCAGCGCAAGGGGCTCAGGTATGAATGGACAGTAGAGTGTGATAGTGCATTCATTGAGCTTAAGAGGTTACTAACTAGTGCGCCAATTCTATGAGTGTCGGGTACAGAAAAGGACTTCACAGTCTACATGGATGCCTCGAAGGAAGGGTTGGGGGCCTTGCTAATGCAGGATGGAGGAGTGATAGCCTATGCGTCAAGGAAGTTGAAGAAACATGAAGAGTTATACGCGACTCATGATTTAGAGTTGACAGTTGTAATGCTAGCTCTGAAAATTTGGAGGCACTATCTTGTGGGGAAAAAATTTGAGCTCAAAACAGACCATCAAAGTTTAAAACATCTCTTCACTCAAAGAGATCTGAATGCTAGGCAAAGGCGATGGAGTGAGTTTATGAGTGAGTACGATTTTGGTATTTTGTACATCAAGGAAAAGGAAAATGTGGTCGCAGATGCCTTGAGTAGGAGACCACGTACCTTCTCCTTGGTAACCTTAAAGGTCAATATGAGGGAACATGTGTTGGCACAACTCCAATGAGACAGTTGGTATTTAAAGGTTACTTCAAACCTCCAGAGCAGGAGACAGTTATATCCAAAGTATGAAGGACATAGTCTGGAAACAGACAGACTGTTGAGATATCGAGGAAGGATGTACATCCCTGAGAATGGGGATATTCGAAGCATCATACTCAAGGAATCCCATAGAGCACTTTATTGTGTGCATCCGAGTGTGAAGAAGATGTACGCAGATATAAGGAAACTCTTCTTCTGGGTAGGCATGAAGAGCGATGTAGTCCATTTCATCACCAAGTGCCTAGAATGTCAACAAGTGAAAGCCGACCACCATAACCCGGCATGCCTCCTACAACCACATGATGTCCCTATGTCCAAGTGGGAAGTCATCTCTATGGATTTTGTTGTGGGGTTTCCTCTCACATCTCATAGACACAATGCCATTCTTGTGATAGTGGATAAGTTAACCAAGAGTGATCATTTTATTCTGGTTAGAGACACTTACAATGTCACTGATGTGGCACGTGTGTTTGTAAGTGAGGTTATCCATTTTCACGAGATACCTAAGCAGATCATTTCAGATAGGGACTCCAGATTCACTTCTAGGTTTTGGACAAGTTTACAGTCAGCGTTGGGGACTTAGTTGAACTTAAGCACAACTTATCATCCTGAAACAGATGGGAAAACTGAGAGAGTAAATGAAGTCATGAAAGACATGCTTAGGATGTATGTAATGGATAATCAAACCCAGTGGGAGAAGTACCTACCTTTGGTAGAGTTTGCCTACAATAACAGTTTCCATAGCTCCAATAGAATGATACCCTACGAAGCTATGTATGGAAGGCCATGCAGAACGCCATTGAGATGGGATAGACTAGAAGACCGAGTAATAGTTGGGCCAGAATTGATTCAAGAAATGGAAGAACAGGTGATTCAGATTAGGCAGATACTAAAGGAAGCACGAGATAGGCAGAAAAGTTATGTGGATGCACACCGGACCAACCGAAGTTATGAAGTAGGAGACCAGGTTTTCATTCGTATCAGGCCTAATAAGAGTACCATATGGTTCGGGAAGGGGACAAAGTTGTCACCTCGATTTATAGGACCATTTTGAATCCAAGATAAAATTGGACCCATTGCCTATCGTTTCGTACTGCCACCCCACTTGCATAAAACTCACAATGTATTTCATGTATCTATTTTACGTCATTATGTTGGTGATGAATCACATAAACTAAATTGGAAGAAATTGCAGGTATCGGATGTGGGAACCCTCACGGTAGAACCATTACGCATATTGGACCGTAGAGTCCGATAGCTCATGAACCGTATGGTAGGCCAAGTTAAGGTCGAGTCGGACAAGTATAGTCCAGGATCTGCTACTTGAGAAGATGTTGAGACACTACGATGAGACTATCCCTCACTTTTGACCACCTAGAGAATATGTTTCTCGAAGGTAGGATGTATGTGAAACCACCTTTTGACTTAGACAACGAGGAATACCTGAGACCTATATACTTATTTTCTAGTCACAGTGAAACTATTAAATGATACACTTAAACTTTAAAATGTATGAAGTTTTATGAATGTTTAAATGTTATTATTGATGATGTATGTAATGCGATCAACTATGTGAATGTAAATTGTATGAATGATTAAATGTTATTCATGATGATATATATGATGCGACATATTGTGAGAATGGGAATTTTATGAAGGATAAATGTTATTGGAATGATGTTGGATATGATGCAATCTATTTTGGTAAATGATAATCTTATGAATGGGTGTGGAAATTTAATTATGGGATATGATGAGATCTATTTCTAACTGGAAAACATTGATGTTAATTTATCGGTACAGGGATACCAAATTGAAATGATGATAGTATGAAATTACATGATGATAATGCATAGAAATGTATGAGTTTGTGTTACAGACTAATCTACGGGTTATGGGCTATGAAATAGCCAAAGGATAATGATGATGAAAGTGGATATCATGACCACTAGCCAAGAAACATTATGGTATGAATATTGTATGTGAAATTATATTGGTTTGGATGCATTGTTATGATATGTGGATCAGTGCAGGATTTCAGGTGAAGAGACTGCTCAAAACCAAATAAACGATGACAAAACCCCCAGCAACATGGTGCCACTGTGTATTCCATTATAGGGTGTGGGCCCTAGTCCTGTTAGGAGGGGTGGAGGCATTTCCCACCGTGTATCCTCCATTGTAGGGTGTGGACCCTAGTCTTGTTAGGAGGGGTGGAGGCATTTCCCACCATGTATCCTCTGAAACCTGAAGTCATGGGAGAACGGTGATAGCTCACACTCCCCTAGACGTGTGATGATGACTGTCAGTTGCTTGTTGGGTAAGCTTGGTCGAGATAGGGACACTTCCGCTTATGGGTTCTATTTGGAGTTAGGTCAATATAGTTGACGCTCCAAGATAGTCCAGCAGAGGAGGGATAGAAATGGAGATGGAAGTAGGTTAGGGAGGAAGGATGATTAGAAATAGTTGAGAGAATATGGAAATTTGTGTGATGGTGGAATTTAATGTTTTCCCTTAAAAAAAAAATGAGAAATGTGTAGATATGAATATTCATTATTACGTAACTAAACCAAAGTTGTTTAAAATAAAATTGTTGAACTGGATAATAGTAATCAAAGGATTTCTCAAAGAATTAATTGGTTTGTTGTCTTTTATAAAAGACTAGTCTTGCTGACTGGATTGGATGCATACATAAATTACTAAAGGATGGTATTTTTGATTATTAGTACATGCACGAGACTTGTATATACTAGCTAGACATACATTTCTTGTACATATACACTAGTATGTATGAGTTTTCTTGACTTACTTACTGATAGTGTTGGTCAATTGTTATGAATGTGTGAACTGTGTTTCTTTTACTTTGTACCATAAGATACCTTAACTTCGGGACGAAGTTTCCTGAAGGGTGGGTATATGTAACGACCCTGCTTAAATAAATGTATAGGATTATTAATTATAATTAATTGATAATCTGATTGTCCTAAGATGTTAGCTAAACAATAGTTATTTCTTATACAATATTAACTAATTAATTATCATTAATTATTTTTTCATAACTCTCAAAGATTAATTAATTATTAATTGAATCTTTAATTATGTGAGTAAAGAATTAATGGGGTTAGTAATTTAATTTATTAAGACTTATGTATACGGGAGGGGATAGAACATTAAATGTAAGGATAAGATAAGATAAGACAATAAATACAAGGGGATAAGGTAATAAATAAATGGATAAGGAAATTAATGAAAGGAAGAGTCGGTGAAGGGGGAATATGACGGGGAGAGCCTTACAGTGGAAGGCATTCTTTTGGGGGGAGGAGGATTTGATTTTTCGGAGGAGGAAGCATTTTGGAGGGGGACGAGAGTACTGGTTTCTTGGCTTGGCTTTTATGGTTCTGTGGTTGAGTTCTGTAGTCTTTGAGTATCATTACAGGGGGCACCGAGTTGCTAGGGGTTTTGGGCACAGGGGCTAGGATTCCTTTCGGTTTCATGGAGCTAGGGAGTCAGACAGGCTGCTCCTAGATGGTTGGGAGGATAGTCAGTTTGGGCAGAGTTGGTCAACGCATCAGGCAACAGTAAAGTAGCAGGCTGGACAACTGGGTCAATGGAGAAGTTAGCATTAGGAAGAGGTAAAGTTGTATTATTCTGTTAAGTAATTCTTAGTCTATTATGAAATTGTTGTTTATTATTTAATTTAACATGCTTATATGCTGAATTGAAATGAATTACTAAGAATTTGTGTAGAAGTAGAAGTTTACTATTCTAAATTTATGGATTTAATAGAATTGAGTTAATTAGTTCTCTACAATCTTTGTGACAAATGAAAAAAAAAATTAGCTTTTAAAAATAAAACTTGTCAAAACTTCATTTTCGTAATGTGTTGAACTTAAACCAACATTGTCATGTGACGAACATGACCCAATGTTCACATACGATGAACAAAACCAAACATTGTGAACAAACATAGTAGCGTCAGAGTTTGACAACCATAGTAATGTCACAATGTGTCGAACATATCCAACCATTGTAACGTTACAAACATAGCCAATATTGGTTCAATGTGATGAACGTAGGCTTGTCGTCGCAAAGTGATGAGCACAATAGTGTCACAATTAAAAATCCATTGTAACGTCGTAATGTGATTAACGTAGCCCCATTGTCGTAATGTGATGAACATAGCCCCACTCTCATAATGTGACAAACAGAGCCATATTGTCGCAATGTGGTGAATATAGCCTTGTCATCGCAAAGTGATTAACATAGTAATTTTGCAATTTGACGAATATAGTAGTGTTGCAATCTAACAAACATAATAATGTTGCAATGTGTCAAACATAACCATGTTGTTGTAATGTGATGAACATATCCCATCGCTGCAATGTGGTGAACATACACATATTGTAGCAATGTCACAAACACAACGTTGTCATCACAAAGTGATGAACATAGTAATGTTGCAATGTGACAAATATAGTACTATAATAATCTATAATCATATTAATGTCACAATTTTTCAAAAAAATCTTCGTCCTCGAAATTTGACAAACATAGCTTTGTCATCATAATGTGACAAACATACCCATATTGCCACAATGTGATGAACATAGCCTTGTCGTCACAAATTGATGAACATATTAAATACCCAATGTGACAAACATAATAGTGTCACAATCTGACAAACTTAGTAATGTTTCAATGTGTCAAACGTAGCCCTATTGTCTTAATGTGACAAACATACCCATATTTCCACAATGTGATGAACATAGCCTTTTCGTCACATTGTGATGAATGTTTCCCATCATCACAATGTGACAAACATTTTCCTTTTCTTATCAATGTCCTTAGGAAAAATATAAGTCATTGTCTAAAAAGTAAAACATGATTCCACACATCTCATTATGACTAACATTTCCATTGCATTATGATGAACATTTCCATTGCATTATGACTAACATTTCATTATGATGAACACATCCCTATGTCACATTGTGGCGAACATTTCCCAACGTCAGAATGTGACCACCATTTCCCAATGTTGCATTGTGACGAACGTTTCCCATCGTCACAATGTGACGAAAATTTCCCTTCTGTTATCAATGTCCTTAGGAAAAATATAAATCATTGTCTAAAAAGTAAAACATGATTCCATACATCTCATTTTGACTAACATTTCCAAACGTTGCACTCTAATGAACATTTCCCAATGTCACGATGTGATGAATATTTTTGAACATCGCAATGTGACAAAAAATTCTTGACGCCACATTCTAACTACCATTTTCCCAATGTCGCAAAAGTAAAATATGATTCTACATCATGTCAAGTGTTTCCAAACATTGCATTATGATGAACATTTCTCTACGTCGCATTCTGACGAACATTTCCCAATGTTGCAATGTGACGACCATTTCTCAATGTTGCATTGTGATGAACGTTTCCCATCATCACAATGTGACAAACATTTCCCTTTTGTTATCAATGTCCTTAGGAAAAATATATATCATTGTCTAAAAAGTAAAACACAATTCCATACATCTCATTGTGACTAACATTTCCATTGCATTGTGACTGACATTGGATTATGATGAACATTTTCCTATGTCTCATTCTGACGAGTATTTCCCAACGTCGCAATGTGATGACCATTTCCCAATGACACGAGCATTGTCCAATGTCACATTGTGATGAACAACTCTCAATATAATTTTCCATTGTCATAAACATTTACGGTTGTCGCAATGCAACAAACACTATCTATCTATCTATCTATCTATCTATCTATCTATATATATATATATATATATATAAGGCATAGTCATTGTCATGGTCATCATCAATTGGAGTTAACTATCGTGATGGTGAAGCATAAGCTATCACTCTGAACCACCGTCATTTTAATTTATTACTTAATGTATTTGTTAGTGCTTTATTAATACATTGATTAATAATCTATAAATGTGTTATTTATAAAATATTTTAACATTACAACAATGCGTTAATACATTATTATAATATATTAATTTGAGTGATATATTATCAAAGTATTGATGTATCCCTATTTTATTAATGTATCATTACCTTATTGATTAATGTATTGTTTTATTATTGTATAGATATTTTATTAATGTATTAACACTTTAATATAACATTTTAATGTATTTTTTATTACTTTAATATTATTTTAATGTATTAATGTCTTATTCATGTATTACCTTAACAATGTATTACTTTATTATTGTATAATAAAATTTTAAAGTAATACTTTAATACTATATTATAATATATTAATATATTAAATACATTAATGTAATTTTAATGTATTTAATACATTAATGCAGTATTAATGTATTTAATGTATTAATACATTTAATACATTAATCTGTTTAATGTATTAATGCATTAATATATAATAATAATAATAGTCTATTTTTAAGGTCACGACCAACAATGTGATTAGTAAAGTTGTGACTTCTTAAGAGGAAACATATGTTCTTAACCATTAGACCCACTCAAGCTCTATTAATTAAATGTATTAAATACATTTAATCTATTTAATGTATTAATGCATTAATGTATGCATTAATACATTAAATTTATTTAATGTATTAATGTATTTAATGCATTAATGTATTTAATACATTAATGCATTTAATACATTAATAGTATATCAACCACTTTTTACATAAAGTAATTGTTGCTAATTATATTAACAGAGGACATAACTATTAATGAAAAATCGAATTGCTTTATAGAATAAAAAGAAGAAATTACATCTATCAAATTCCATAGTGCGGAAAGTAGAATGGGTTCAAAAAAAGTAAAATCCCAAACGGGAAGGTTGTTCTAGTAATATCTTATGGGTTCCCTCTCAAGTTTAAAAAGGGACCTATCATTAATAATAATAATACCCGTGAAAACTAAAATGCTGAACATAGCCATAATGATTTTGCGGTGATATCTGGGATTATAAACCCTTGTATTGAATTTATGTAACTAAGTCAATACAATGAAATGGAGTGAACGTTTTATTAATATACAAATAAATTAAGTCCTTTAATTTTTTATTCAGAACACCGAGGGGGATATTATTAGTTTTTTAACGAGATATGTATGCAGTCAATCCATATAGAAGAATACTGGTAAGAGTTCCCCATGCAGAAAAACTAGTCATTCATCAAGTATATTTTTATGTCTAGAAGACTTCTCGAGCGTGGACGACGAGGGTTAAGAATTCCATTCGAAATCCTTGTTTGTCTTACCTTTTATTTTTTTAAAAGGAAAGTCGAAGTAGATAATGCCAAGTTTCAACGCAACTGGCATATGGAAAGGAAACAAGAAGTTATTAATTAAGCAATAGACTTCACAAACCACAAACCCGATCCAAATTGATGATTACATAAAATAATTGCTAAAAAAAACCTCTACCGTCGATCCTATCTTTACTAGAGCTCATAAATCATTCTTAACACTAAGGTTTAACTACTGTAACCCTCGAGAATACCTTACAATTCTATTTTTTTTTAGAATATCAAATGAAAATGATAGGAAATATAACTTGACGATACACATCGGACCGGAAGAGTTTCCTAGCTACATGAGGCTATAACTAATTTTAATCATAATAAATATAATAGACAACATTCTCTTAGGGCTGATAATTAACATCATTACTATATAAACTCTACCTTCGGGTACTCGAACGTATTATGAATATAAAACAATGCAGAATAAGGACTCATCAAATCCTTTTGAGGAGGCATGGACATTGTAAAAAGATGTGAATGACAAATTGTGGCACTTATGTCTCGAGTTTAGAAGCAACTATAACATCAAAATACAACAAATAAAAAGAAAATTGTTTCTTTCACACTTGAACTTGAAAGATGTCACACATAAGACTTAGAAATCGAGAGAGAATCCATTGCACAAGATTAACACACAATAATGGAATGTATATCCCTTAATAGACAAATGGAGGTTACATATATAGCATGCAGATCACTGACTCCTATCAATCTAGATCCTAAGAAAGTGGATCTGATTAGCTAAAAATAGTAAACTTAGAAACTCACAATTACAACAGTCATAGTTGAAACTCACAGTTACAACAGTCATAGTTAACCTAGAAACTCACAGTTACTACAGTTGCAAGCATTATCTCTAACACCCTCCCTTAATGATTACATTACAAATATCACAATACAACACAAAAGATTACAACACTAGAACTTTCATCTGTCTGTCTGATCCGGTCTTCCTAAGCACTGAAACTCACTCTGCAATCACACGGCTTCTGCTCTTTCTTCTTCCTCTTCTTCGAGCTTTCCATCGACACATTTAAAGTCAAAAAGCCTCTGACCATCATTGTAGCACTTGTATACTGGACAATTTGACAACTCGGCTCATTGGGGCTTCCGTGATAAAAGGTGCCAATTATTGATGCATTCTATTAACTTGCCTTCATTTGTCGGATTTTTGCTTTCGGCTATCCTTCAGTATA
>ML795804.1:577734-613444 GCA_009831015.1 Picea engelmannii
GATCATAATGTAAATAGAGTTTTTCAACAATAAGTTAAACTAGGTATGCATGAACATATGATGATCGAGTACACGACACACATTGGGACTGTATTCATAAAGTATGGGATTCAAAGTATAGAATTCAAATTTAAAATATTGTAAATAATATAATTGATTGTAATTATAATTTGATGTTTTTCAAAAAACATAAATAGATTTGTCTCATAATGTCGAAGAAGACGTTGGAACCGAAATTGAAGCAGAAAGCGTTGGAAATGAAATTGAAGCAGAAGACGTTGAAACTGAAATTGAAGAAGAAGATGAATCACCTATAGGTATGTACATAATTTAGATAATACAAGATGAACACTTGTATATATATTTTAGTGAATTTTTGTTCGGGTTTTGTTTTTTAATATAAACTTTAAAACAAAATATGCAAGAGAATCTAGTATCATTGATGATGAAATATTAGAAAATGTTGATACTCACAAATTTGTGAAGAAAAAAGCTAACCATTGTATAAGATATCGAACTAAGAATATGTATAATAATTTGTTGGACCTTGGCTAAGTTTTTGAGATCCTTGGTCATGTTGGAGCTCTTTTGGGACTTCGACATGCTAGTCGAAAACAGAGCGCAAGTCGAAGAAGAGATCGCAAGATCTCATCGCCTTTTTAAGGAAGTTTTTGGGATTAGGGTTTATGTAACGGGTATGGGATGTCATCTCATGGGTTTACACATGTTTAGGACCATTTTGTAATGTATAAATAGATATCTAGATGATGTAAGAAAAAGAGAATATGCTAAGTGCTAGAGTTCTATCTATGTGATTACAAAAGCTTTGTGCATAGTGCATGTTAAGACTTGCAGAGCTAAGTGAAAGTTATTGTAAGAAGGCTTTGTACTATGACCTAACTCAGGGAAGGAAAATATGGCAAGGTGTGTAGATCTTCTATCCTATGCAGAGTAGGGTTTTTGGGCTCTGTGCTTGTAGAAGATTGACAAAAGATAATAAAGATGAGAAGAGCTTGTGGGCATAGCCCCACACTGGGGTGAACCACGTATATCCTATGTTATGGTTTCTTTGTGCATTATGGTTGTATGTTAGTGATGTGATTTATTTTTAGTGTCGATATCTTTATGTATGATGCATCTGGTATAATTGCTTAGCGCTTGGTAAGGTGAATGGATGTTAGATCTAGTCTATCTCTCCATGTCAAGTGTTTGAATGTGTTAGATATTTTTTAATACTGCGTTGCTCTGTAATTAGGGTTTGAATATGCGATGTGAATTAAGGTTAAATATTGATGAATATTAATTGCTAAGTTCTTTGTTAGAGTGCTATAATGGTAGATCTGTGGCCCAGCTAGGTTGTAGCATTTGAGTCCTGTAACCACCCCTTACCTTAGGTGAGACTTCATATACTTCGCAGGTGTTGCAGAAAGGGTTGGAAGTTAGGGTTTTGTTGGTGCGTTGTTGAAGCGTTAAACCCTGGGTCTGCCGCTCTGACAACAAATGGTTCCATTGTCAGAACCTGAAATTGTGATTGCTGGGAAATGAAGAAAATAAATCTTTGTGCGTAGATCTGTTGCTTTAGTGCGCAATATTCTACTTGAATTTTGAAGTTCACCAAGCTAAAAACACTGCATATTTTAAACACATGTTTTTCTACCCCTTGTATCTATCTTAATTTTTACTCAAAAGAAAAATCTAAATATACCCTTTTGAAAAGAACACTTCAATGATAATGAATATAATTTTTTATAAATTTATCACTGTATATTTTTAGAGATATGGATATTTCATTTCACTGAATCATAATGTCTACTGAAAATATTATGCAATGTTTTTTTTTTTAAATGAAATAAAATTAGATAAAAATAATGAAGAAAAGAAATTTTTGAAGTTCACCAAGCTAAAAACACTGCATATTTTAAACACATGTTTTTCTACACCTTGTATCTATCTTAATTTTTACTCAAAAGAAAAATCTAAATCTACCGTTTTGAAAAGAACACTTTAAGGATTATGAATATAATTTTTTCTAAATTCCTCACTGTATATTTTTAAAGATACGAATATTTCATTTCACTGAATCATAATGTCTACTAAAAATATTATGCAGTGATTTTTTAAAAAAATGAAATAAAATTACATAAAAATAATGAAAATGAAAACAAATTATAGGAATTGAAAGTAGATTCAATTTTGCAAATGTTGGTGTCATTTGCGAAACCAAATTCTGAATATTTTAAGGAGCCTGCAACCTTCAAAGTTCAGTTAATCTTGGGGCAATTCTCTGGTTTCTGTTTTCAGTCACAATTTCATGTTTTCGACCTAAAGAATATTATTTCGGCCGAAAGCCTAAATTCTAATGGAAACTGTCAAAACTAAATGATTTCCAAGGTTTTCGGTCGAAAAAACCTTATTTTGGATGAAAGCGTGTTGAAAGAATTTTTTCAGTCGGAAAAAATGAAAAGACATGTCGTATCGTTTCATTTTGCGTCAAATCATATAAATAAGCTTTCAACCGAACACATTTAACAAAATTCATTGGATGGACGAACATATATGAGCTCAGAGATAGGGATTTCAAGGAATTTATATTACAGATTGCAGGTGTATTCTTTTATTTATTTAGTTTTTCCCTTTGTTCCTTAGGATTAATCGGAGGATCAATATCGATACATGATGGTTTTCTAGAGCACGTAAACAAAGTTTCGAATCATCTTTTTGTCTTTTGTTGAATAAGGTAATTGATGTTTGTTCAAGTTTTTATCGGAATAACAATTTATATGTTGAAAGATAAATGTTGAGCATTTTTTCAAGGTTAATTCTTTGTTGAACATATCTTTTATAGATAACTATAAAATTCATGGGAAACAAAAGTTTACGCAAGATAAAATTTGATCGCACTCGAGATGATACTCACCAAAACAAACAAAGGAGAGAGCATTGTTGGAGAAAGAAACAAGAACGTGCAAATATTGAAGAAATAAATGATGATAATGTAAATAGAGATTGTCAACAAGAAGTTAAACTAGGTATGCATGCGCATATGATGATCGAGCACATGACACACATTGGGACTGTATTCAGAAACTATAGGATTCAAGGTATAGAATTCAAATTTAAAATATTGTAAATAATATAATTGATTGTAATTATAATTTGATGTTTTTCAAAAAACAAAAATAGATTTGTATCATAATGTCGAAGAAGACATTGAAACAGAAATTGAAGCAGAAGGCATTGAAAATGAGATTGAAGCAAAAGACGTTGAAATCGAAATTGAAAAAGAAGATGAATCACCTATAGGTATGTACATAAATTTAGATAATACAAGATGAACACTTGTATATATAGTTTAGTGAATTTTTGTTCGGGTTTTGTTTTTTAATATAAACTTTAAAATGAAATATGTAAGAGAATATATCAACATTGATGATGAAATATTAGAAAATGTTGATACTCACAAATTTCTGAAGAAAAACGATGAGCATTGTATAATATATCGAACTAAGAATATGTATAATACTTTGTTGGCCCTTGACCAAGTTTCTGAGATCCTTGGTCATGTTTGACCTCTTTTGGGACTTCGACACGGTGGTCGAAGGCGGAGCACAAGTCAAAGAAGAGATCGTAGGATCTCGACCCCTTTTTAGGGAAGTTTTTGGGATTAGGGTTTATGTAACAGGTATGGGATGTCAGCTCATGGGTTTACACATGTTTAGGCCTATTTTGTAATGTATAAATGAATATCTAGGTGATGTAGGAAAATGAGAATATGTTAAGTGCTAGAGTTCTATCTATGTGATTGCAAAGGCTGTGTGCATAGTGGATGTTAAGACTTGCAGAGATAAGTGCAAGTGATTGTAAGAAGGTTTTGTGATGTGACCTAACTAGGGGAAGGAGAATCTGGTGAGGTGCACAGATCTCCTATCCTATGCGGAGTAGGGTTTTTGGGCTCTGTTCTTGTAGAATATTGACAGAAGATAATAAAGAAGAGAAGAGTTTTGGACATAGCCCCACACTGGGGTGAACCACGTATATCCTATGTTATGGTTTCTTTGTGCATTATGGTTGTATGTTAGTAATGTGATTTATTGTTAGTGTCGATATCTTTATGTATGATGCATCTGGTATAATTTCTTAGTGCTTGGTAAGGTGAATGAATGTTAGATCTGATCTATCTCTCCATGTTAAGTGCTTGAATGTGTTAGATATCTTTTAATATTGCGCTTCTCTGTAATTAGGGTTTGGATCTGCGATGTTAATAAAGGTTAAATATTGATGATTGTTAACTACTAAGTTCTTTGTTAGAGTGGTGTAATCACATATCTATGTCTCAGCTAGGTTGTAGACATTTTGAGTCCTGCAACCACCCCTGCCTCTATCTCAGGTGAGATTTCATCTACTTCGCAGGTGTTGAGGAAAGGGTCGGTAGTTAAGATTTTGTTGGTGCGTTGTTGAATCATTGAACCCTGGGTCTACCCCTATGCCAACAAATGGTTCAGTTGTCAGGACCTGAAATTGTGATTGCTGGGAAATGAAGAAAAGAAAGCTTTGTGCATAGATCCGTTGTTTTAGTGCGCAATATTCTAATTGACTTTTGAAGCTTTGTGTTAAGAAGAGAAGTATGATCTGAAGAAAAGAGGTAAGACCTTGAGATTTTTGTTGTGCGAAAGGTAAGATAAGTGAATTTTTTTTTTCGAAAGAATGGACCTAGGTATGTTCAATAATTTTTTTCCTAATCTGAAAAATAGGGCATAGTTAGAAGAAAGAAGATTTGATATGAATAGATCTGATAGAAATAATTAAAGTTATGTTATTTCTATGCATAGAAATATTGTTTGCACTAAAAAATTGATGCAGGATCCTAGAAAGAATTTTTTGCAGGTTAGTTAATGTGATCCCAGTTTGTTGTATAGGAAGGGTTTGGGATCATTTAAGAGAAAGAGAGGATTAAGCCTTTGTTAAAGTTGCATAAGACTGAGACATCTTGCTAAGGAATGCCCTGGTAGAATATTTAGTTGTCTTTGTTGTAAGGCTATTGACCATGAATTTTTGGATTGTCCTAGAATGATTGCTAAAGTTGAAAAGATGAATATGAAATAAGAAAAACATGAGACAAACCAAGAAACTAAGGATATGATAGAACTCCAGAAAGAATCAGAGACTGTATTACTAAAGATGAAAGAAACCTTGAATGAAAAGAAAAATATCAACTTATCAGAAGTCTTAAAAGAGAAAGAGTGCATAGAAACAAGAATAGGGGACTTCAACATAGACCGTGTCCTGGATGAGGAGACATAGGTGAATATCATGGAAGAAAGAACTTGGGAAATTTTGGGAAATCCTGTTATGGTTCCTTCATTAGGATGAATAAGATTATTTAGATAACTCTATGTGGAAGACTTACCCAGATATGTATGAGTGTTCATGGCACTTCGACAGAAGAAGAATTTGAGATCAATAAGTTTGTTGAGAACAACACCCCATTTGCTATCTTGCTAGGAAAAACCTAGATTGAGAAAGATCAGATACAAAGGAAACAAGAAGAGGAGAGTCTCGAATAGAAAAAACAATAACTAAGAGATTTCGTGGCTAGGAGAATAAGGCACTTACTGGAAGAAAATTAGAACCATTCGAAGCTACTAAAGACCAAAGATATGGATGCCAAAGTTGAAAGGACAAAGGAAGATTGGAGGCACGTGTCTATACTAGAGAGTAGAGCACCTACCCCAGAAAGAGAAGGAGTATTAACCTTGACTCCTATGAAATGCCTTCCACAGTGTGAAGTTATCATTCCAACAAGAGATAAGAATGATAATGGAAAGAGGAAACTAATGATTCAAGTCACAAGAAAGAAGGCCAAAAATCTCACTAAGAAGAGGGAAAAGTTAGAAAAATTGAAAGAAGTTCCAGAGAATACATTGCAGAAGAAAGGTTTCCAGAACTCGAACTTCATAGGAATATCAGTACAACATAGATTGGCACTTCACCATGACAAAAAAATATGACCATTGGAGGCAATATGATCGTTCAAGCGACGCTCCCAAATGGTTAGGAAAGAATTTATGGACTAAAAGTTCACCATTGGACTGTTGAGACCACGCCATAATGGATGGAATTGCATTGAATAAGGCTTTGTGACCCATTGAAAGAAACTTCTATGGTGATATCTATTTATCCCGTTGAGCACTGCACCGAGATCAATTTTTCCAATTGTGATTATTCAAGCCCACAGAGAAATAGTTGATTTCGCGTAATGATCATTGAGACCTCTCCATCCATTCTTTTATATTGAGTATTGTTCATTGACCTAAGATATCAGATATCGAGTGTGCATGTCAGATGAAATTAGCACAGCAGAAAAAGTCATCGAAGAGATTCTAATAGACCTCATGGTTGAGAAGGTGATGTCCGTAGGCATCCAAGCCTCATCAACACGAGGAGTGCAAGCCTCCTCATCGACTGCTCATGGATATAGACCATCTCGAGCTATGATTGAGAAAAGAACCAAGAATCGTGATGACTTGAAGAATGTGAAGCTAATCCCATCCATCCTACCCAACTACATCCCACCCCTGACCGATGTGGTGAGTCATGACAGTGTCTCGAGGGACTTTGACTACACAGTCATCACTGTGTACCTTTCGAAGGGAATGAAAGAAGTTAGACCACAGTTGGAGAGGATTCCAACATTGAAGATCAATGACTATAACCTAGGAGACCGCAAGAGCTATGGTGTGCTCTCACCTCGCAAATATTTGACCAAGATGAAGGTTAAGAAATCAAATATCATCCCCCAGCCATGGATTATGGACATTAGGAGGTCCATTGTCTTGAACATGATGAGGATACGACATTTTGGAAGGCACCAAGAGGTTAACATGTGTGTTAATCTCCTTATGTATGATTCCATGGAAGGTATCTATGGTTAGATAAATGCATCATCGTCATTCCGGCATTGATCCATAGGATCACCGGATTGAGCATGCAGGGAATAGACCCGCAAGACTTTTATCCAGGGAAGGTTGTAGACCATGCCCTAGCACAAAATATAAAATACACCAACGATGATGTAGAGAAAGGGACACGAGGCTACAAGATAGCCTGTAACATCCCCAAAAATAAAGTATTTTTGAAATTTAAATTTGTTGGAAAATTATTACGTTTTTGGTAAATTCGAAATTGGAATTTTTTTTTCCATTTATGGAAATTCGAAATTTTGAATTTGATAATTGTAATTAATTATTATGACTGTTGGACAAAGATCTGATTTGAACTAACTAACTATTTGACTATGACACTTGTATGAAAACATAATATTTTATATTGATTGCAGGAGGACAAATGGAACAACCATGTTAAAATCAACTGACTATGACTCCATGAGTGGGGAACATGTTGGAACTACCTCTAGGCTAATTGTTACAAGTGGAAAATCAGGTATTTGGCCATTGGCAGCCCCTGAAAATCGGGGATTTAGAAAACTGTGAAAATTCCCAAGGGAGGGAAAAAGACCTAGGAAAAAATATTTCATGGATAAATAGCATATGTGAGGAGGTAGGACGCTACCAAGTATGTGGGGAAAAAGAGACTATTGTTTTCTTACTGTTAAGAACACTAATGATTGAATGTGAGGCAAGAAGAGTCTCCTAAATATTGAAAAACATTGTTGAGGAGGAGTTCTGAGTTAGCCCTCATGGACTCATGGTTAGGATAGCGGGTGAACTGGGCAAGTGATTTGGCTGCCCTATTCTATGGTTGGGAGGAACATGGATGTTCCATTTTCCTTCTCATGATCCGGTTCATATATGTTTCTCTACTCCTTCTCTGTCTAAATGATTTTATATCTGATGCAATGTATTTGTTAAATCAAAACTGAAATGATGTCCATTTTCTGTTTGAATGATTTTATATCTGATGCAATGTATTTGTTAAATCGGAACTGAAATAATTTACATTCTCTGGTGAATGATTCAATCATGGATGTAAGGGATCTACTAATTATGATAGATAATAATGCGTAGGAAAAATCAGTTTGAATTCATGAAGCCTAAAGACTGATAGAGAACATATGGTAAATATAATATCGAGTGACCCCTTTCTGAACGAATGATAGAATTGGCCTTTTATTTGTTATGATAGTTGAAAGGATTATGCATGGTTAAATTCTGGAAGAAATCTCCTCTAAATTAGATTCACTGCTATTTTCTTTCTTTATTTGTTTTCGGAGTGAAATCAATGTTGAGATTGGCATATTGGGAGTGGAGGTTATGTTGCAATTCCATTAATATAACTATATGAATAATGTCGGGAACAACATTCTGAATTTTGTAAACTATGTTACATTTTCTTTTCCATTAAACAGGTTGTGTAGAGATAAATTTGTAGCTGAGGTAGGAAGACCGACTATTATACTAGTTTCCCTTACAGTCCATTAACCTAACTCGTATAAAGGTATTTCTAAAAAGAGAGTACAAAAACATAAAATTATACTATATAATTTGCAATGACATATCTATTATATGAACTACTTTAATAGTAAAGGAACCCGGATGCACCCTTTCTTATTATGGAAATTTCCTTTGCCCAAGGCTGTACAAATTCATCTATTCATATTTAAACTTTCCTGTTATAATAATGATGCAGAAACATAAGATTTCATAAAGAACAAATTCAGAGGTAGACAATTACCGTAAGCATATAATCAATCATTAAATTTCATAGTTATGCGAATAACTAGAGCAGGTAATTAAAAGTTATTTTATTTCTGAACATAGATACAGGATGAAGTTGCAATACTTAAAAACTATCTAAATACCAGATCACAGAGTCTAGGTTTTAAGTACATATGGTATAATAGAAGAGAAAGATAAATCGTTTGACCATGTCTTGGTAAAGGATTTTACCCTTTAATTTCCTTTAAAAAAACAACACTATAGTAATAACGAGTCGGGTGGGAATTGTTACTTCTCTACCCACAACAACCATACACTAGAATGAATTTATCCCATTCGATAGACTGGAGATTTTATTCTTTTGGAAGAAAATGGTAACAGGAACCCGAATACCTCTTGTTTAAAGTGATGACCTGAGTTCCAAGAACGACGAAGACGTCCAATCCTGTAGAGAGACCGAGAAGATTTTTTAATGTCAATCAACCAATAGAATAATGATAATGAAAGAATCCAATAAATTTATAGACTATACTTAGCTGATGAATTTCAGAAGTAGACTTTGCCTCCTCCTTGTATCCAAGGAAGGGTCTCTGGACTCGAAGGGGTGGAAGGGGAGAAGAGTCACCTGATGGGTACCTCGCATTTAAATCAGAGGCCCCATCATTAGTTTATAATCAGTAAAGACCTTTCGGTTGCTTTCATAATAGTGAATAAACTCATGCTAAATATGATTCATAATAATTATTGTACTCTACTAAAATGTATCCTGTATGGTCGCCACTTCTTTTATCATAGTACATGGGTGTTTAAAAAGTGTTTTGATCTGGGGATAACAAGGGAAAAAAACTGATAGACTCTTGGGAAAAATGGGAATCCCCCTCTTGCAACAGTTCTTTTTTTTTAAGTATTAACAATCAGGGTCATACATTCAAGACAGTCAAACCACTGACAAGGGAAAAACCTCGGATGAAGCTCAGGACTTAGGGATAATTATATACGAAAGATAACAAAAGGAGAAAAATCAAATCCTGTATGAGACTTATACGCGTTACAAAATCACCATATTAGTTGTGATACCCAGGCCACCCTTATCTGACTCGTTAAGGGATACTGGGGTGGATTATGAAGGATAATGGCTTTGAATATATATAACCTTAGTCATACCCTTACTCCGAAGAACCATGCGCTATGAGGAGAGCATATGCACAGTAACAGAGCCGAAAGGACTTAAGAGGACACTCTGTGCTACGACAGAACACACTCTATGTCCAAGTCTCCTTAAACATAACCATAGGGAAGGTTCAAGATTTGGAGTATAAGACTAGGAACCTCACATTCGGGAGCAGAGTCCAACTTTACCTATGGATTACAGCCAGGAAGAATCACACAACAAGTAGAGAATACTAATAACCTATATCTTGCGTAATCATTTATCAACAAACTCTGTTAAGAGTTATAGTCCAAATATAGATAAATTTAGTATAACATCGAGAGATTTCTTTGAGTTATCAGTCAAAAACTCTTACCTCATTTAAGATAGTTTCCAGTGGGAGGGGTCTATCGAAAGCATATCCACCAGGTTGACTCATCGTCATAAGCATTGGGAACATTCAGAGAAAACCCTAGACCATAGTCACTGAATACACATAACCAACTTTGAGAATGAGGAGTAACCTCCAAGAACTCGTCTACTAGAGATTAATGGCAGTCTGTACTTGTGCACCATGGTTAGGGAAAGGTGGTGAAGTCCCAACGGGCACATTAAAACTCCCGTCAATCCTGACTGCGCACATTCAAGAAGTCTTAAACACTTTGACAGAGATTTTCCTTACACCACATTGATCATACCCAGGTTAATCCCCCTCGGTCCTTGGGAAATTAATTTTGATAAACAGTCTGGATTATCGTTTATTTCTTAATCCTAAAATCGGTTAGGGTTTCGTTTCATTTCATCCAATTGTGTTAAGTAAGGAAAGGCCTCAGGCGAAGAGTTAGTTAGGATGGGACGACAGTTATAAGTTAGTGGGTAATGTTTATAACTAGCCTTAACTACCGCCTTCCAAGTCATAACACTTGAACGTACCGATAGTTTCTATGATAGTAATGGGTCTATAAGTACCCTGTCACACTAAACCTGAGGAAAACATATTGTCATTTCAAAATTTAAGGATGTTTGTCCATTATCACTCTCCCTGTAATGTGTCTTACTTCCACAATCGGAATTAATGGCATATAACCGTTATACATTTGCACATTTAGTGGTGAGATGTCCATAAGGAGATATGTTATGAACAGAAATATACATATAAATAGATATTCATAGAATAATAACTAATTAATAAATAATAATTATTAATAATGAAAGGGCATGTCTCTAAGGACATGACTATTGGTTAAGGGAACCCCTGCGTGGGTATATTAATGAGCCCTCATTCTCAATTGTAATCATCTTAATATCTTACATCTTATATCTTATCTATTCATATATTATTTACAGTCCTACATGGATTACTTTGTTATATTCCAAGTATTTTGGATTATTCTTGTGTGAGTGAGCTTTGTTTGTCTCAGTTGGTATTAGAGAAAGTCTGATCTCGACCCTTGGCTGCTAGAACTTTGGTCAAATTTTGTTGCTCTTGGAAACATATCTATTGGATTTTGGCCACTACTATAGTTTTTTTCAAAGTTTCTCTAATCTGGTCCTTGACCATAATTGGCCCTTGGCCATTTAAGTATAAAATTTCTATTGCAGAATAAAGAAAATTGAAGAAAGATAATTACCGAAGGCAAAAAAAATAAAAGGAAAACCAGAATAAAAAAAAACAAAAACAAAAAAAAAGAGATGGAATAAGTATATATATATATATATATATATATATATATATATATATATATATATATATATATATATATAAACAGATATTTTGGATAAGAGAAAAAATCAGAATCACTCTGCTGCGAGGTTCAAGACCAAGAATCAATAAGAAAAATAAAATTAAATGAAATAAAGATAGTTCCACTGAGGAGTGGATCGAATAATGAAGAATAAGGAAATAAAATGCACAAACATTATATCCAAAGAGTCACCAAAAAAGAAAAAAAAAACACAGAGTAAAAAAAGCGTATCCAGATTGTGACCGATATTCAAGTTATTCTCTTTGTTAAAACCCGAGTATCGTGACTATTGGGGTTTTGAATCTGTGAAAAATCAGGGTTGCCAAATTCGTACAGGAAGAGGAACTACCAAAAACCGTCTTGAATCGAAGAATAATTATAGCTTCTATTTGAAATTTGTGGAGAGGATAAGCCATCACGATTAACGACCATTTTATAGAATTCAAAGCTTGTCTTATCGCCCATTTTCAATGGATTACATTGTTAAGTGGAGAACAAGAGTTCTCAATATCCATATAGAGGCCTCACCCTCAAAAACATAAATCAATCACGTGTAAACAGGGGTGCGACTACTTGACAAAGAAGCATAATCGTCCCGACGTCATATCTCTTTGATGAATAAGCATAACTATCGAAGTTTCATATCTCTTTGAATGGTTGCGGTAAGTAAGAACCTTATCTGCCATATCGTGGTTTTCATGTTAAAACAATTAAATATACACATATAAGGCACAAGATATCGGACAACCCTATTAAACTTTTGTCAAGGTTTACGAAGTTCTTAAAACAAATTAATATACACATATATGAGACAAGATATCAAGGAAGTTTTAAAAGGAAGATCTAAGTTCACAAGAAGGGTATTCGATTTAATAAAAGCATAAAGCATATCAAGAAAAGAAGTATTTAATAAGCAGTTTGTTGTGAAATGATATTAAATTATTTTACATCTAAGTAGACGAATTTAGTAGTTGAAAAGGTGTCAACTAAATATATTGTTATATTCTAAAATTCAAGTTATATAACTTTTAAGGAAAAAAAAAAAAAAAAAAAAAAAAAGGAAAGGTAAGTAAGTGAATATAAAGTGCCTTTTATAAAGTTAAAAAAAAGGGTTATTCTAAAAGGAAGTGTAAGGTACATTTCAAATATTATATTTAGACCCTAGGCCATTACCAAAAAGATATATAAGAAAGGGTATAATTAAAATAAAATTAAAAGAAAAGATTATAAAGTGATATTGAAAAAAAAGGTGTTATAAATATTATTTAACAATAAAGATAAAGGAAACTCAAGTAATTCAATATAAATAAGGATTATATTGGATTATTTATGGAGATATAAAGAAATCAAATACATATTATTTGATGAAAAAGAAAAATTACTTTTGAAAAAGTGAACAAAAAGATATTTCAAATAGTATATTAAAGAGAAAGCACTTTTTATACAAATATTAAAAGGAAAAGTACTTTTATACTTTATTATTATTAAGGTGTAATAATAGAGAGAAAATGGTATTTTATATAAGATATTTATTTATAAAGTGAAAGGAGTATAAGGAAAATGAATTTTTCTAAAAAGGATTCAAGAAACATTTAAAAATCTTCAATTCTTCATTTTATCTATTAAAAATCATTTATTATGGAAGAATATCAAGATAATTTAGAAATACAATCACGAATATTGGAAAGAGAACTAGGACATTATAAAGCGAGCAATAAAAAATTACAGTTTGAAATTGAGAAGGAAAAATATTTTAATGTGTTAACACAGAAAGATAATTGTTACTTCAAAGAGCGTCTTCGGGAATTAATTGCAAAAAATGAAGAATTAAAGACCGACAGACAAAAAATGGACCAAGATTTACTAGAACGAGATGAATAAATATTATGATTAAAAAATCATAGTGAAAAACTTCTTACTCAAATTAAGAAGTCAAGGGATACAAAACAACGTGTCTAGGAGTTGAAGCAAGCAAATCAAGATCTTGGGAAGAAATTATCAGGAAATGATGAGGAAGCTTTTCATTTGAAGAACCTTAATAAAAAATTGCTTGAACAAATTAAAAAGATGAAAGATGAAAAGCTAGAGAATCAAAATATTATAAATAAAGTAAACAAATCAGAAGATGAAGAAGAAATTTCATGCCTAAGGGTTCATAATCAAAATTTATTAACTCAGATTAAAAATTTGAAGCATGATAAGAAGACTTTACAATAAAAGTTAGATCACAAAACATCATTAGTTGATAAGGAAACAATGACAGACCCAATCAACCTTACAACTCAAAAGGAGGCAAATCCAACTGATGTAAATAAGTTTTCAAATATCGAGATACAAACAAGATAGAGATATGAAGAAAACTCAATTCCAAAAGTCACTCAAGAAAAAACTACAAGTATATGAAGTAAAGATTGAGTTGCAAGGATGCCTTACCGACATCCTAATCACATAAATTGATACTTTAGCCAATCCTTGTATCAACAGAAACAAATGACTAGTATGTCAAATATTATTTCCACTACAAGTGATGCTCAAAGTAGAAGCTATCATCAGAGTCGAAATACATCAAGTTCTTTCCAAGAACCTTGTAAAATCACCATGTAGAATATCGAATTAGGATGGGAAGAATCCTTTATGATGCGACAGTTTTGCTAGGTGCTTAGAATATCCTATCGTCTCAGGTCCCCAACGATTACTAACTCGATAATGAAGAATCATGCAACAATAATTACAATCTAGCACAAGAGATAAGTCTTCCATAAAGTATTCTTTGAGGAAAAAGCATTTTTAAGGGGAAGGCAATGTTATGAACATAAATATACATATAAATAGATATTCATAGCATAATAACTAATTAATAAATAATAATTATTAATAATGAGAGGACATGTCTCTAAAGACATGACTATTGGTTAAGGGCACCCCTGCGTGGGTATATTAATGAGCCCTCATTATCAATTGTAATCATCTTAATATCTTACATCTTATATCTTATCTATTCATATATTATTTACAGTCCTACATGAATTACTTTGTTATATTCCAAGTATTTTGGATTATTCTTGTGTGAGAGAGCTTTGTTCGTCTCAATATAGTTGGGCTAAGGGTAATAGTGTATACTATGATGCGAGCGATTATAAATACCTATAATCCATTATAATCTACTAGTTATTTTCACTTAAGTAGGGATAAGGTCCGTTAGTGATCAACAATTAAAGGATTTTTGGTCAGCCCTAAATGGTGAAAGGAAGAGGTATATGATTCACATGTAGTAAGATTGAAATCAGATGTATCTTTAATTTGAGAATTAATGACTCACAAAAAAAAAAATTATGGAAAAATCAGGAAACATTACGTATGGTATCAGAGAAAAAGTTACAAAACTAGGCCTGAACAGGGCCACATTAGTTGCTTAGTATATATTCCAATTTATGTTAAAAAAAAAAACAAAAAAAAAAAACTAATAAACCTTATGGTTACAAACAAAAAGCCCTTTTTGCCTTGTGTTAATTATGGCAGCTCAAGACGATGCAGAAATTAGGATGGAACAAAATCCACAACAAAGACCTCCTGGAGATCCAAGACAGAACAGTGACAGAAGCTCACCCATGGAGGTGTTGGAAACAATGAGGAATGTTATTGTTGAACTGCAGGTCTTCGAAGCCGACAATGAAAAACTAAAAAGAGCTCAGCAGGAACAAAAGAAATAAATGAAGTCCTACTGCACAGTATAGTGACCAATAAAATCCCAAAGGATGATGATAACGAAGAAGAAGTCAGCAAGAGAGCTTCCAAGAACTTGGGACCAAAAACAGAAAAAGGAGACAGTTCGTCTAAAGGAACACCTTTAGGTGAAGAGAGAACTAAAATGGACAGAAAAAGAAAACAAGTAGACCACCTTGAAGGATATTTTAAAAAGATTAAACCAGCTACCTTTGATGGAGAATCCAGGAGAGGAGAAGAAGTTGAGGCATGGTTGTTGGACATAAAAAAATACTTCCAGATCTACAACTATTCCAACAATATGAAGGTCAGAATGGCCATCTACAATTTGAAAGGGAAGGCCAACATTTGGTGGCAGGATATGAAATTGGCCAAGGGCCTAAAGGAGAAACAGTTGGAATGGTATGACTTTAAGAAGTATTTCAGGAAACAATACCTTTTTGAAATCTATTATGAAAGGAAGATGAAATAATTTTACGAGTTACAACTTGGACAGATGACGATAGAGGACCTTATAAATAAATTTATGGAACTAATAAGGTTTGTACCGTACATCCAGGAGGATAAGGTAAAAATTCAACGATTCTTAAGCTATTTACCACATTCCTACAGGGACAGAATTGAGTTTGACAACCCTAAATCCTTGAATGAGGTATTCAGGAAGGCACGAATGTGCTATGACCAGTATAAATAGTGGGTAGATTTTCCCAAAGACTGGAAGGATAAGAAACAAGATCAAATGAATTAGCAGAAGAAAGGATACCAACTAGCTCCTTATCAGAATGAAAAAAAAATAAAATCGAGAAAGGATTTTCACTCCAATCATCTGAATATGCAAGGCAGCGGTAAACCTGTAAACCAGTGAATGAAGAAGTTTAGGGATAGCTCCTGTGAGCCATTAAAATGTTGGGAATGTGGAGAGCCTCATCTAAGGGGGAACTGTCCATGTTTAATTTCAACAAACATAATTGTTTTTCATAATTTGTAGGAAGCCTCGACGGTGGGACACAAGGGCAGAAGCCTGCATTGGATAAATGCAGCCATAGATGGTCGAGAAGCTGACCACGAGTCCTCGATGGTAGAAATCAAAGGTAAAATTCATAACACTCGAATCTTTGTTTTAATTGAACCTGGAGATACGTTAAGTTATATTACTCCTAATGTAGTAGAGCCAAATAAACTTAAGAAATAGAAGAATGCAAAATCATGGCTGGTACAACTAGCAACATGTACTAAAAGGAAAGTGGTTGACTTTGTTTTTTATTTTGAGTTCAGCTTAGATGGTCAAAATATAAGAATAAATATGAACATCCTACCACTAGGATCTTACGATATGATTATCGGGTTGGATTGGTTGGAGCAACACGAAGCAGTACTAGATTTTTATACAAAGATACTTAGTGATAAAGACAATTTTGACACTGCTAGAATAGCCCAAGGTATACCAAAACCTGTATCAGTTAGACAATTTTCAGCGATGCAGCTCAAGAAATGTATGAGAAAGGGATGTCAATTTTATGCCATCCAAGTAACGAATCTATTAGAAAAATAAAATAAGCCAAATTTATAAGACGTTGATGTCCTATGTGAATTTAGAGACATGTTTGTGAATGAGATACCAGAATTACCTCCTAGAAGGTAAATAGACTTCTCCATAGTCCTACTACCTAGTTCATCCCCTATCTCAAAAGCACCTTACCGAATGAGTCTACCAGAACTGACAGAATTAAGGATACAATTATAGGAATTGTTGGACAAAGAGTATATCAGACAGAGTGTTTCACCATGGGGGGCACCAGTCCTATTTGTGAAAAAGAAATATGGTACTCTAAGACTATGTATCGATTATAGACAACTGAACAAAATGACTATTAAGAACAAATACCCCTTACCAAGGATAAATGATCTGTTCGATCAAATAGGTGGGGCCAAGATCTTTTAAAAGTTGGATTTACGATCTAGTTATCATCAAGTTAGGATAAAAGATGAGGACATAAGAAAAACATCTTTTCGAACAAGATATGGACACTACGAATTCATAGTCATGCCTTTCGGACTCACTAACGCACCAGCCATGTTTATGTGCCTGATGAATAGTATTTTCATTCAGTACTTAGATAAGTTTGTGGTAATATTTATCGACGATATTCTGGTCTATTAAAAAATGGAAGAAGAACATGATGAACACTTAAGTATAATTCTGCAAACATTAAGGAAACACAAACTGTACGCCAAATTTGACAAGTGTGACTTTTATCAAAAAGATATACAATATCTAGGACATGTAATTTCAGCA
Source organism: Picea engelmannii (assembly GCA_009831015.1). Classification (NCBI taxonomy): domain Eukaryota; kingdom Viridiplantae; phylum Streptophyta; class Pinopsida; order Pinales; family Pinaceae; genus Picea; species Picea engelmannii. The sequence goes on from ML795804.1 coordinate 595,324, forward strand.
GAAGGCATTGTCATAGACCCGGAGAAGATAAAAGCCATTATGGATTGGCCAGTACCTAAGGATATAGCGGATATATGGTCGTTCATGGGAATCATTGGATATTACTGCAGATTTATAGAAGGGTTTTCCAATATAGCCTACCCTATCACGTCATTATAAAAGAAAAGGACCAAGTTTAACTGGTTAGAGAAGTGTCAAGACAGTTTTAACAAGCTGAAGGAATTATTGACAACTGCTTCCATATTGAAGGTAGCAGACCCAAATAAAGACTTCACCATATGTGTTGATGCAAGTAAAGAAGGACTAGGTGGTGTCCTAACTCAAGAAGGACACGCCATTTGTTATGAGTCCCAAAAATTAAAGGAACACGAGAGAAATTATGCCACTCATTGATTAGAAATGGTAGCGGTAATACACGCCTTAAAAATGTGGTGACACTACATAATGGGCAAAACATTTCTACTATTGATGGATAATATCGGGGTGAGATATATGTTTATCCAACTAGATCTTAATGCAAGACAAGCAAGATGGCTAGCCTTCTTGAGTGAATTCGACTTCAAGGTCAGAGATATCAAGGGTAATGAAAATAAAGTAGAAGACTCTTTAAGCAGAAGAGTCCATGGGTTATTTGAGATAAATATGAGCAGGGCAGAAAGTGATCTAGAACAAAGAATAAGGATGACAGGTGTTAACAACGAAAATTACACTAAGATAATGGCAGAATTACAAAACAGTATCGCAAAATCAGATAAACCATATCTAAGTATCGAAAAGAAGGGACTATTACGATTTAAAAATAGACTTTACATACCAGATTCAACAGAGCTAAAATTAATAGTTTTGGACAAAGTGCACAAGAAACTGTATTCTGGCCATCTAGGTTACCAAAAAACAATAACAACAGTTAGAAAACTATTTTACTGGCCTAATATGAAGGGAAAAACAATAGAGTACTTGTCTAGGTGCCAAGATTGTCAGCAAGTTAAGGCCGAGCACCAACATCCAGCTAGCCTATTACAGCCATTACCAGTACCAGAATGGAAATGGGAGACCATATCGCTGGAATTTATAATAGGTTTGCCTAAAACTCAGAAACATAATGATTCTATCATGGTTGTAATCGATAAACTCAGTAAGTCTGCACACTTTATTCCTATAAAGTTTACTTTTAAAGATATAAACATTGCTGAAATATTCATGAAATAAATTTTTAGACTGCATGGTATTCCTAAAATGGTGATTTCAGATAGAGACGTAAAATTGACATCTACTTTTTGGAAGGAATTGTTTGTAGGGATAAATACTAATTTGAATTTCAGTACGAATTATCATCCACAAACGGATAGACAGACCGAAAGGACAAACCAAATCGTAGAGGATATGCTTCACATGTACGTAAGAACTAAACCGAACAAGTGGGAAAACTACCTGCACTTGGTAGAATTCACATATAACAATGGGTACCAAACTTCGGCTAAGGAAGACCGACTATTATACTAGTTTCCCTTACAGTCCATTAACCTAATCCGTATAAAGGTATTTCGAACAAGAGAGTACAGAAACAAAAAATTATACTATATAATTTGCAATGACAGATCTATTATATGAACTACTTTAACAGTAAAGGAACCTGGATGCACCCTTTCTTATTAGGGAAATTTCCTTTTCCTGAGGCTGTACAAATTCGGATATTCATATTTATACTTTCCTCTTATAATAACGATGCAGAAACAAAAGATTTCATAAAGAACAAATTCAGAGGTATACAATTACCACAAGCATATAATCAATCATTAAATTTCATAGTTATGCGAATAACTAGAGCAGGTAATTCAAAGTTATTTTATTTCCGAACATAGATACAAGATGAAGTTGCAATACTTAAAATCTATCTAAATACCAGATCAGAGAGTCCAGGTTTTAAGTACATCTGGTATAATAGAAGAGAAAGATATATCATTCGACAATGTCTCGGTAAAGGATTTGACCCTTTAAGTTCCTTTAAAAAAACAACACTATAGTAATAACGAGTCAGGTAGGATTTGACACTTCTCTACCCACAAAAACCATACACTAGAACAAATTTGTCCCATTCTATAGACTGGAGATTTTATTCTTTTGGAAGAAAATGGTAACAGGAACCTGAATACCTCTTGTTTAAAGCAATGACCTGAGTTCCAAGAATGACGAAGATGTAAAATCCTGTAGACAGACCAAGAAGATTTTATTAATATCAATCAACCAATAGAATACCGATAATGAAAGAATCCAATAAATTTACAAGCTATACTTAGCTGATGAATTTTAGAAGTTGACTATGCCTCCTCCTTGTATCCATGGAAGGGTCATTGAACTTGAAGGGGTGGAAGGGGTGAAGAGTCTCCTGATGGGTACCTCGCATTTAAATCATAGGCCCCATCATTAGTTTTTAATCAGTAAAGACCTTTCCATTGCTTTCAGAATAGTGAATAAATTCATGCTAAATACGATTCATAATAATTATTGTACTCTGCTAAAATGTATCCTGTATGGTCGCCCCTTATTTTATCATAGTATAGTGGTGTTTAAAAAGTGTTTTGATTTGGTGACAACAAGAGAAAACAAATGATAGACTCTTGGGAAAAATGGGAATCCCCCTCTTGCAAGAAATTTTTTTTTTTTTTAAGTATTAACAATCCAGGTCATACATTCAAGACGACTAAACCATTGACAATGAAAAAACCTCAGATGAAGCTTGGGACTTAGGGATAATTATATACCATAGATAAAAAAAGGAGAAAAATGAAATCCTGTATGAGACTTATATGCATTACAAAATCACCATATCAGTTGTCATACCCAGGCCACCCTAATGTGACTCATTAAGGGATACCAGGGTGGATTACCAATGATAATGGCTGTGAATATTTCTAACCTTAGTCATACCCTTACTTCAAGGAGACATGTGCTATGCGGAGAGCATATGCACAGTAACGGAGCTAAAATAACTTAAGAGGACACTTTGCACTATGATAGAGCACACTCTATGTCCAAGTCTCCTTAAACATAACCGTAGGGAAGGTTCAAGATTGGGAGTATAAGACTAGGAACCTCACACTCGGAAGTGGAGTCCAGCTTGCCCTATGGATGACAACCAGGAAGACTCATGAAAAAAGCAGATAATACTAATAACCTAAATCTTGCGCAATCGTTTATCAACAGACTCTGTTAAGAGTTATAGTCCAAACATAGATAAGTTCGATATAAAATCGCGAGATTTCTTGGAGTTATCAGTCAGAAAGTCTTACCTCATTTAAGACATTTTCCATTGGGAGGGGTCCATCGAACGCATATCCACCAAGTTCAATCGTCGTCATAATCGTTGGGAACATTCAGAGAAAACCCTAGAGCATAGTCGCTGGATACATAGAACCAACTTTGAGAATGAGGAGTAACCTCCAAGAACTTGTCTACTAGATATTAATGCCAGTCTTTACCTATGCACCATGGTTAGGGAAAGGTGGTGAAGTCCCAATGAGCACATTAAAACTCACAACAATCCCGAGGGCACAGATTCAAGAAGTCTTAAAGGCTTTGACATAGATTTTATTTACACCACCTTAATCATACCCAGGTTAATCCCACCTCAGTCCTTGGGAAATTAATTTTGTTAAACAGTGTGAATTATCATTTATTTCTTAATCCTCAAATCGGTTAGGGTTCTGTTTCGTTTCATCGAATTGTGTTAAGTAAGGAAAGGCCTCAGGCCAAGAGTTAGTTCGGATGGGATGACAGTTATAAGTGAGTGGGTAATGCGTATAACTAGCCTTAACTACCTCCTTCCAATTCATAACACCTACACGTACCAATAGTCGTTGTGATAGTGATGGGTCTATAAGTACCCTGTCACACTAACCTTGAGGAAAATGTATTTTCATTTCAAAATTTAAGGATGTTCGTGCATTATCACTCTCCCTGTAATGTGTCTTACTTGCGCAATCAGAATTAATAGAATATAACCATTATACATTTGCACATTTAGTGGTGAGATGTTCATAAGGATATAGTTGGGCTAAGGGTAATAGTGTAGACTATGATGTGAGCGATTATAAATACTTATAATCCATTATAATATACTAGTTATTTTCACTTAAGTAGGGATTAGGTCCGTTAGTGATTAGTAATTAAAGGATTTTTGGTAATCCCTAAATGGTGAAAGGAAGAGGTATATGATTTCCATGTAGTAAGATTGAAATGATATGTATCTTTAATTTGAGAATTAATGACTCACAAAATTTTATTTTTATGGAAAAATTGGGAAACATTACATACCCTCCATTCAGAATGGCATAGTGCGCATTGATTTCCAGTTGATTTCTAGTAAGCTAGTAAGAAAGAATAGAACCACGTAGGTCACATGGTTTTTTGTTGACCTCATAGGAAAATGTGTGGAAGGACTACATATGAACTAGGCCAATTACCCAGCAAATCGATTAGAACTGGATTGTTGCAAAGCTCAAGATCAGGGCTATGAGTTCCATTTTAGTTGTTTGTTGATCCTCATCACATTTACTACTTGGAAAATGACAAAAAGTGTGACATTCTATGACATTGACCCATTCGATCCACTAGCTATGAATTTCACCATTCTCTAGTATTCGAGCGATATGGGGAAACAATGGCAGTCGAATGCAGTATTCCATACCTACTACCTGCAACTGAAGAGGGATATTGAGTCTTTCCCTCGTATGATGCCAAATACCCTAGATAGGTTCATGCCCCATATGAAGTTCCCTACAGATAGACATTTTATTTATATTACTGCAAGCGCAGACGAAAGTAAATAAGAGCTTCAGTTCTACTACAAGCTCACAGAGGAGGACCTAAAAGAAATCACTAAGGAATGGCCTACATAGTTCCTTGTACTAGTCGAACAGAAAGCACTGTTCAATCCCAACCTCATTGGAAGTCCAGTGGTTACTCGCAAAGAGTATGATGCAGCTAGAAGTAGCAGGAAGAAAAAGAAGGAATATGTACAGGAAATACATAGCACATAAGAAGAGACTACATCAGATTCACCTAGTGGAGGAGGAGATGACGAAGTGGACAAAGAAGAAAAAGAAGGGGAAGAAGACAACCTAAAGCAAGGTGAAGTAACACCACCTAGGAACCCCCTTTAAGAGGCAGAGGCATCTAATAAAAGAAAGGTTTCCCCAACGAAACCTAAATCATGGAAGAATTCCAAACCAAGTAAGTTGAAGTTGCAGAATGTACTCACAATCGATGACTTCGACTTCATTATCATAGCTGTATCAGATGTCTCAGAAAATATTTTGCAGAGAACTAAAGCCAAACAATAATCCATGTATGATAGAATTGAGACATAGCTAAGAGGAGTACAACAAGCCATTCACTCTAGCAACACAATGTCCACTACACCCCCACCACCAGAGGAACTAGAGTTGGGAGATAAGCCTTCTCAACTCCTCAGAATAACTGACGCGATCGAAGCTCGCCTTCGTCGCATGTAGGAAGGAAAGGAATTGGCCTTAGTGACCCTGAAGCATGCACAAGAAGAAATCATAGAGCAAGGCTGATTTGTGCAGCAGGAGAAGGATGACATTCAAACCAAGTTCGAAGAAAATAAAGCACAAATCCAGCAGGAGAAAGAACAACTACTTGCAGAGAAGGTCAGAGTTAAAGAAGAATTAAAAAGAGCACTTCGTTCTGTAACAGGATTGTAGCAGATGCAATAAGACCTAGTAGAAAATCAAGTCGTGAATATTGTTGAAGCCATTCAACAACTTCAACTAAGGGTCGCAAAACAAGAGCTACAAACAATGCCAAGCATTCTGCAGGAAGTGCGAGACAAGAGAGAAGAAACTTCCCAGAGTGGAGTTGAAAGGATCAAAGCATTAGCCATGGAATGTAAACAACTAAGAAGTCTCAGTTCACAGAATTATGAGTACCTTACGAAGGACCCTGAACTGAAGACACTGGAGTCATAGCTCCAGGAAGCAAAGAAGCAAACATGAGAAGTACAAGCGTAGTTGAAACTCCTATCAGCAGTTGAGAGGATGAAAATATCCCAAGAATAGTTGATGTCTCATTAATAGGTCCATTCCATACAAAACAAAGTCATGGAAGTGACTCAGAAGCTCCATCCAGTCCAGGATGCAACTTGCCTACTTTTTGAGGAGATTGAAGGCCAAGGAGAAGAGCTAGAACAAGTAGTCACTTTGATAGAAGAACACTTAAAATCACATGTGAACGAGGCAATTATTCAAAAGTTTGGCCGAGGAGGAGGCCTTGGTGCAACAACAGGTTGAAGCAACTCGAGCCAAGATCGAGGATTTTGAGGCAGAGTTACCCAGACGAGAGTGACTCGCGACTAGTCACAGTTGAGTGTTGGGGGCCTGTTGGCCCTTGACCAAGTTTTGGAGATCCTTGGTCATGTTTGACCTCTTTTGGGACTTCAACAGGCTATTCGAAGGCAGAGTGAAAGTCAAAGAAGAGATTGGGGATATCGACTCTCTTTTATCGAAATTTTTGGGATTAAGGTTTATGTAACGGGTATGGGATGTCTACCCATGGGTTTACCTACATTTAGGCCCATTTTCTAATGTATAAATAGATAGCTAGGAAATGTAATAAAATGAGAAGATGTTAAGTGCTAGAGTTCTATCTATGTGATTGCAAATGCTTTGTGCATAGTGTATGCTAAGACTTGCAGAGCTCAGTGCAAGTGATTGTAAGAAGGATTTGTGTTGTGACCTAACTCGGGGAAGGAGGATCTGGTGAGGTGCGCAGATCTCTTGTCATATGTGGATTATGGTTTTTGGGTTGTGTTCTTGTATAATATTGACAAGACATAATAAAGAAGAGAAGAGTTGGTGGGCATATCCACACACTAGGGTGAACCACATATATCCTGCGTTATGGTTGTTTTGTGCATTATGGTTGTATGTTAGTGATGTGATTATGCTTAGTGTCAATATCTTTATGTATGATGCAGCTGGTATAATAGCTTAGTGCTTGGTAAGGTGAATGAATGTTATATATGATCTATATCTCCAAGCTAAGTGCTCGAATGTAGATTTTGTTGATGTGAATAAAGCGATGTTGAAGCATTGAACCTTGGGTCTGCCCTTGTGCCAACATACTTTTTTCAAAGATGAATCGGTAACAATACAAGCTCAACTTTTTGATGAAGGAGCATCCGCACCTCGTCACGCGAGGCTGCATTTAAAGAAAGGAAAGGACCGCAGGGTGACGCCAACATCACGGTTTTGACCATTTTGATGAGCGCCGTCGTTTACATAAAAGCCTCCATATTTAGGCGTACTTGTATACTGAAATAGACCGTGAGCAGATAAGCTCTCGTCCTTGTACAACAGAGGAACTTATTATATTTAATGCAGAGAGAGTAGATTTAGTGCAGGTAGATAGGACCATTAAGTTTAGATTTGACAATTTAGCGTTTGAGAGAGAAAACGGGATAAAAGACACCCTCCTTTGTATTATTACATTATTGGCATTAGAGTCAGTATCAGCATTAGCATTGAGGAGAAGGAAGGAGAACAGACAGAGAGATGGTGGAGAATCCCCATGTATAGATATTGAATTAATAGAGAAATTTGATTCAACTTCATGGCTGTGATTATTCTCTGTATACTGTTAACCTTATGTTGTTGTATGCTTGCTTCTTGTTATGGTTTTATTATATATGCTGCATATGTGATCTCATGGAAGATTAGAAATCTGGGGGAAAGGAGAGAATGAGCTTCGCTTATTCCACTGATTGAACCAGGAGATTTCCGCATAGAGTGCAGTTGAATTCTTCCGCATAGAGTGCGTAGAGGAGGTTCAATAGGAGAACTCTTACTCTCGTCTACCAGGAGTAATGAAGTTGAATCCCATCCCATGGACGTGGTTATCCTTTGTGTATTGTTGGGATTATGTCTTAGTATCTTTGTTTCTGGTTATATCCTCCTTTCGTATGTTGTGTACATGATTATGTGGAAGAATTAGAAGTTGAGTGCCTGAGAGAATGTGTTCAATCGTTTCTCTGCTTAAGCCAAGAGATTCCTGCATCGAGCGCAGTTGAATACCTCCGCATAGAGTGCGTTGAGGAGGCTAAGCAGTTGAACTTTGGTTCTCTTTAACTCAGAGTTGTTTTGAGTTATTCGAGCCTTCCAGATGAGTGCAGGCTGGGGTTTGAGTCTCAGTAGCAAGTCTGAGAAGAAGAAGGTCGAAGCTGTTGCGGCGTGCATGCACAAGGGCTAGAAGTTTTCATCATTCAGGAAGGGATCGAAGACGGAATACGGAGCGTGTTCGAGAGAATCCCGGACGGAGCCTGAGTTGACAAAGCTCAGGAGGGACAGTTCCTTTAGTCGGCTGTGGAACCGACTCCAGGGGAGGTCGTACTGGAAGAAGGGGAAGAGCGGAGATTTCTTCATAAAAGAAGAGAATCGACGACTTGAGTGTTGTTGGGAAGAGCTTCAATAATCACTTTACTCGGAGCTCGAGTATACCGGCATTTCGCGTTGGCGGAGTTGATAAGTTGGTCGAAGCGGGCGTGAGAACACGAGAGCCGACGCGCGGAAATCACGTGCACGACGTGAGTCATAGTAGTTGACGTGAAGGGTGATCTCGGGGTCTCGGATCTCGGGACTAGGGAACCCGAAAGTATAGTGCGCAAAGCCGCGATAGTGCGAGGTCCTGATATGCCGAGGAAAGTCAATGGTTGACCAAGGGTATCGGATCTCGGGGATTCAAGGACTTCGCTCGCAAGTGCAAGATTCGTGAAGTCGCGACATAAGATCCTCCAGTAATCAAGTAGGGAGGATCGCGTAGATTTAAACTGTGGGTAGAAGACTCTTGAGGGAGTTGGAAGAGCTTGGACTCTTCGAGCCGAGGAACAAGAAGGTCCTGGCGGAGTGACCGACCACTGTGAGAGTGGGACGACGTGATTCAACACTTTTACTGTGTCTAATGAAGTCAAGAAATTTAAAATAAGCTACATCATTATTGGGTATTCAAAATTCGACAAAGGATACAAAGGTGAAACATAATGTCTTTGACACTATAAATAGTGTATTAAAAGTTTTTTGGAAAATTTCAAAAAAAGGATGTCAGTGTTGCACGTAGAGTGATACAAAAAATAGTTGTTTCATCTAGAAATATAAAAGATTCTTTGACAAGACACATGGAAAAAACGATGGGAACGTCAAGAAAAACATTGCACAAACATAGAAAATTTCGATTGCAAATAGATGGAAATGATGAATTGGCTTGTTGGACAGTGATTTCTAGACAACCCTACAAAGATAGAGTTGTAGAAAATGTTAAAGAATTACCCATAATTGTTGGTTGGAATAATCTTGTGTTTCACCACATACAAGGGATGTGTTGCGATGAAGAATATCATGAAAACAATATGAAGAACATGAAAAACATATATTTCCAATGACACAAATATAATTGTTCAATAAGTTCAAATAAGAGCACAAAGAAGTTAAAATTTCCATCAATACATTTGTGTAACAAAAACCATGGTTTGTTAGACCCATCACAGTTCATGACACTTGTTGTTGTCATTATCATGTGGATATTGAGTTGTATTACAACACCTTTTTGAATTTTGGTAAAACTGTATTGCCAGGTTCACCTCCTCCTTCCAATTTCTGTGTTTTTATACCTAAAATTCTATGTGAAAGAGAAGATGATTATTTATTTTACAAAAAACAATGTGTTGGTGGAAATAATTGTGATTGTTGTGGAAATCTAAGTTTGTTTCATTCAAAGTATCATATTGATATGAATGATCAATCATTTTCTAATATAATAGTCAATTGAAAGAGATATGAATATATCAATAACACGACTCTACATTCTTCAAATGTTATTTCCAAAAGGATTGATTTGAAGGTAGATAAAATATGTGTGATAGATTATTTGAAGAAGTTTGAGGAAGAAATTTATAAATACACCAAGCATTCACATAGAGCTCGATGACAAGATATATAATTCAAACAATCCCGTGAAGTCTTTCCAGTAGGGACAATTATTTCTATAGTTGATTTTGCAGATAATTACACATTCGATGCACAAAAATAAATACAGTGTGAATATTATCATTCTGATCAAGTCACAATATTTTCCTATGTTCTATATAGACATGATCAGAGTATTCTTGATAGCATAGAAAACAACAACGACAATCGACATGTTATTAAAGAATATCATTTTTATATAAGTGATGATTGAGCACACGACACACATTATGTACAACAATGTTTTGATAAATTTTATGATTCATTTAAGGAATTCAAAATCAGATTCAATTGACATTGGATATGTTCATTTGGTTGTGTGGGTCAGTTCAAATCTTCACGATCATTCTATTAGTTATGCCATCTTCATAAAAAATTAAACTTTACACATTGTTGGAATTTTTTTGAGACTGGTAATGGAAAAGAAGAGCACGACGGTGCAGAGGCATGTGTAAAACGAGCACCTCGAAGGTATCATATGAACCCTCATGCTGATCGATTTGAATACATTGAAAAAGTTGTTGAATGGTGGAAAATGGCGCTAAGCCATGAATATAATTTGTCAAGGGATGTGCGCAGGTGTGTCTATATATAAATGTTACACATGTACACATAATATTTTTATTTGAACATGTTCAAATTTATATTCAAACTTAAATCATTTTCTTGAGAGATTTCAAGTTAACAAGTTCTTGTCTTGTGCAGGTTTTTTTGGTATGTTGGAATCCAATATGTAAATAAATCAATCTCATATGACACCAGTACAATACTTGGGACATGAAAAATACATTCAGTTAAAACAAAACATTTTCAAAATATGTTTGCCTTTGATAGAATAAACGAGTCTTGTTTTTGTTCAGTTTGCATACAGGACACATAATCCATAAATATTTTCGAAAACAAAAATGCAGGATATGTTAAAGATTGGAGACATACCGAACTTAATGTAAAAGGGAAAATGCCACTTGCAAGCTCATAGGAGATGGAATCAAATGAAACTATAGGTCAATTGATTGGCGATGGAATTTTTGATCTTGTTAGAGAAGGTAATTTTTATGAACTTACATTTTTTCAAATAACTTTTAGAGGTACTTGTGTGATAATCTCAAACACACTATTTGTTGTCCAATATATCCAATTATTTGCAGGAGATGTTTTTTCCATAGTTGCACTTGTAGACAACACTAAAAACATGGAATATTTTTTGGTGAGATGCACAGAACAAAAGATGAGGCTATTAGAAGATTTTGATGATAACGGTTTTATATATGAAAGAGGATTCATTGTACTGAAAGGATATTTTTTTCAAGAAACCCATCAAACCGATACTCATGTTCACTTTCAAGACTACCAGTGAGATGTGACAAGTTGTCAATATAGTCATTTGATATGTGCAGCACACATAAAGTTAATAGAAGTTCAATAAAAAAAAAAAGTTAGAAAATGAAGAATGTTTAAAGTCGATCATGAACGAATAATTGAAGATGGAATACTATTACGATGTTTTTAAACAAGTGGCACATGTACATTCCATAATTTTTTATTTTTCATTGAAAGTACATTCCAGAATTTGATTACATGTTTTGACTATTTTCAACCATATTTCCAAATAGGATATGTACAAAAATGGTATGTATAAAAAACTCCAGATCATTCTTAAAAAACACAGATAAAATATGGTTCAACCATATTTTATCTATTTTTTTCAACCATTACACCAATCAAAATTATTTTACATGAGCATTACACCAATCAAAATTGAGTTGTATACCTAGATTGTATTGTGAGAATTTTATTTTAAACTAAAAAATTGTTATTTACACCATTTCCATTGAACACTTACTTTTTTCAATAGTATTTTTTTCCATTTTATTTTAATAATATTGTATTAATTTGAAAAAAAGTTAAACATATTTTATATTTTCTATTGTAATAATATCTTGTTTCAAATTTTAACTCATTCCGATTTTTATTTTATTTTATGAACATTATATAAATTAAAGTTGAATTGAACATCTCTTTTATTTTGAATATTTTTTTTAATTATTGTTCTCAAAATTAAAGAAAAGTTAAAAACATCTCTTTCATTTTGAGATTTTATTTTAATAAGGGTATACGAACTTTGAGGTGAATATCTCTTATAGCTTTCAACATTTTTTTAATGACTACATGATAAAATTAAAGAAGAGTTGATCATCTCTTCCATTTTAAGGTTTTATTTTATTGTCACATCATTTTGATCATTTTATTTTATCATTATCACACAAACCAAAAAAGAGTTGAACATCTATTCTATCTCAAGGTTTTATTGTATAAACATTACCTATAATTAATTTGGATATCTCTTCTATCTTGAGAATTTTATTTTTATAATTATTGTACCAATCAAAGAAGAGTTGAACATCTCTTCTATCCTAGATTTGAGAGCATTGACTTCTTTAAGTGGTAATTTTGTTTTTCATTTTTTAAATTAATATTCTAACAACTAAAAACAATTTAAGCATCTCTTCCACTTGTTTTAATAACACTTTAATAATAATATAATATATATTCCAATATCTCCATTCTAATTATTAAGTTGATTTTCATTTAAAATTTGAAATTATTTAAAATCTTCATTTTAATAATTAAGTTGATTTTTATGTAAACTTATTTAGAATTGTTAATCATTAGAATTAAAATGCATAAATTGTAATTAATATATCTTCTCTAACAAAGTTAAGGAAATCAATACAAGCTTGCCTAAAGTCAAGTGAAGACCATTACAAAAATGTGGGTTTATGTGAATAGTATTAAATCATAGCCTACAAATCATTTTCCTAATGTAATTCTCTTTCATACATGTTATCTGAGTTTTACAAGTGGTATGTGTTGTTCCTTGGCATGTCTAAAAAACAATGCTTGAATCCATACCTCCTCCTTTGAATTCCAAGTTGGTTACCTTCTTCCAAAATCAAACATAATTTTTCTGAAAGGAAATTTGTAGATCATGAAAATTTATTCCTTTTAGTGCCGTTCATACCAGCATAGACTTTGCATGGCTTAAAGTGTTTTTTACTACCATATATTCTAAAATAGATTTTCCATGGTTTAACATGTTGTCTATTATCTTATATTCTTAAATACATATGCAATGATATAATCTTGTATGTTTGATAGTTCACTTTTTTCTTGTCCATCTGTTGGGTTTGCATATTCTTAAATATATAAACAACAACACCAATTCTTGTATTGTTGGCTTTGCATATTCTTAAATAGATAAATAACAAGATATTCTTGTATTATTTCACACTCTAATTTTTTCTTTTCATTTATTTAGCAGATCTCATATGTCTATCTTTCCTTTAGTTTTTCCTTTATTTTTTTTATTAGTTAAGTGCATTTATGTAACCAATTTATTTAGTAGATACCATATGCCTATCTCTCCTTTAGTTTTTCCTTTAGATTTTTTTATTATTTAAATGCATCTATGATTTCATATGCATATATTTCCTTTAGTTTTTTCTTTAGTTTTTTTTATTAGTTAGGTGTATCTATGTAACCAATTTATTTAGCAGATCTCATATGCCTATCTTTCCTTTAGTTTTTTTTAGTTTATCCTTTAGTTTTGTTTATTAGTTAAGTGCATCTATGTAACCAATTTATTTAGCAGATCTCATACGCCTATATTTCATTTAGTTTTTCCTTTAGTTTTTTTTATTAGTTAAGTGCATCTATGTAACCAACAGGGTCATTAGTAACTAGAAAAAAAATATTCTTTTAATATTAATTTATAATTCTTTTATTATAAACTTATTCTGCTAAAATTATTCCGCCAAAATTATTTGATGATATGTCAATAGAATACATTATTCTGCCAAAATTATTTGATCATATGTCAATACGAACATAAAATGAAACATTTAAATTAATACATAGCAGAAAAATATTTAAGAGTTTGATGTTTAATTTAATGTATTGTAAAAAGAAGAATATACAAAACATTAGTTAATTACTAACAACTTTGCCACTTTTTTTCCATCAACTTTGAGAAATCAAATATGAGACAATGAATTGATATTTTGAATTTCAAAATTATGAAATATATGAATATATTACAATCAAAGTCTGAGTAGTTACACTGTAAAATACATAGGTTCCACATCCATTTTACGATGATAACAAAAACTAAAACATTTAACTCAAAAATTATGGACTCTAAGCCATCGCTTTATCATAGATCACTTCATACCTACAACTCAAACCTGCAAAAAAAAAAAAAAAATCAAAAATTAAAATTTACAATTCAAACATGCGAAATAATATAGAATTCAAAAATTGTGATTAAAACAAAATTGACATACATACCAAAAGAGTTAAGTCTCATCCTCCAACATACTTTTTCCCACAAAATATATTGTAAACATATTTTCCTCCAAATATAATTTAGACATCTGTAACAATAAAAAACAATAATAAAAAAAACAAATAACAAATATTAGCATATATAATGTAACTAAATATTAAATAAACAATAATAAATAATAACATACAAAAGCACAGTTAAACAGATTTAAGACAATTACTCTTCACATTAAGCATACATGATTTAAACAATTTGTAAATCTTATCTAAAATCTTAAAAAAAATTAAAGAGAAAAATTATGTTCTTGGTAAAAAAAAATGTGAATTAGAGTTAGATAATAATCTGAAAATAAATATAGCACTGTGTATGAAGAAAGTTCACAAATCTCCATATTAAATCATTTTTCCAATGAAATACTTATCTCCTTGTGGATAAAGTCGCAAATCCTTCAGGTGAAAACATCCTTATGGATAAGGTCCCAAATCCTTTAGGTGACATTATCATCCCAGGTGATGTTATTGTATTCTTGGTAAAACAAATTGTGAGTTAGAGTTAAAGATAATAATATGAAAATAAATATAGAACTGTGTATGAATAAAATTCATAAATCTCCATATTAAGTCATTCTTCCAATGAAATATTTATCTCCTTGTGGATAAAGTCTCAAATCCTTCAGGTGAAATTCTCTTTGTGGATAAGGTCTAAAATCCTTAAAAAAAATTCATGCCATGTGATGTTATTTGATCATATTTACACAACAATAAAATACTAATCTCCTCAACAGTAAAATACTTCTCTCCTCTTCTGCAGTGGTCCTATAATCAAATTCCATGATGCATTTTCAAACTAAATGACTCATAAATCTCCATTATACTCCATTCTTCAAAAAAACTACTTATATCTAAAAAAGTTAACAAATATCCATTTTTAAAACCATTCTTCTGGAAAAATACTTAACTCCTCTTTTTGCGATGGAATAGATGTTCTCATATAATATTGCATGTACATGAAGAAAACACAAATCTTCACATGTATATTAAGTCATTCTTCAAAAACCATTTAAATGGGATGTATTCATATTAGATATAATAAAATACTCTTGGAAATTATGTGTGAGAAATCCCACATATACAATATGTGTGAGCTAGCTCATATATACATTTTGTGTGAGTTTATTTGTAAATCTAATTGAATGTTGGTTTTTGTGATTAATAACCAATTTAGTTAAGAGTTTAACAATACCCTGGAAACAAGGAATTCACTTCATCGTATGTAAAAAACATAAATGTCCATATTGTGTCATTCTTGGACAATAAAGAAATGAACGCAATCGAAGAAAAATTATAAACTTTCTCTTTTCTGATGTGGGATAGAGTCTTTTCTCAAATATTCAAATGTTCAAGTTCAAAATTAGGTCTTCATCATGATCTAACCTTAAATAAGTTTGAATATACACCATTTAAGAAAATAATAAACTTATCTAGGTGTTCTATATATTTCAAAATAATTCATCAAAGTGTTGAGTAGGAAAGGATAAACTAAAAATTTGAGAAAACAAAAATTAGATAAAAGAAAAAAGCATACATTTATGAATCATCGTGAATAGACACATCCTTCCCGAATCTGGGTGTTTCATTTGCTTCCTCCTCAATCTCAATCTCCATTCAAAGCACACTCTCAGATACTCTCTTCTCCACATTAGCCTATATAATACATCTCAAATTTGAAAATTTGAAAAATTATATTTAAATGATTATAACACATTAAATTTAAATGATTTTAAGACGTTAACTGATACCTGTGAACTCCCACCCTCTTCAAACTCTCCCAATGAGAATTGAGACAAGCTTGCCCAGGTAGTAGGAGATGGAATAGAGATCTATGAAAAACACAACTAAGAACTAAATCTAGGATTCAATGTGTTCATATTTATACCAAAATTGTAAATGTTGTTGATCTCTTATTCAAAAGAGTGGAGATTGAACAACTATTAGAAAACACATACCTGATTCAACCCATCCAAATTTAAACTTGTGGAATCAAGTCCTCTACTTATTGGAGATTCATTTAACATATCTTCAAATTTCAATTAATGGCAATAACAACTCGATTATTTCTATAGATATAATGATATGTAAATCTAGAATTAGAAATAAACTATCATAAAATGCGTAAAACATTTACTAACTAGAACACATATCAATCTGCGGTTAGGGTCATCATTATGAATCACCTTTTTCCAACCATCCTGACAAAATTTTGCATACTCCAAAACATATTTTGTTGACATGGTATCTAACTTTGCATTTGTTTTATAAACAAATATGGAATGAGAATTGGCTTTCGCTCGTGGACAGTTCATGCCAACATCAACACAATAAAAAATCGCTTTCAAATTTTCCCCGCTTGCATTCCTGGACTCTTTACCAACCTATGATGTATCTTACAACTATGAATGTGAAACAAATGCCCTTGTTGGGAGAGGTACTAAAGGTGTTGGAGGCCTTGACAATGTGTAACATCCTGCTCTGGTGCACGTACCAAACTTATTCTTTGAGGACACTTGCTTGCAAGTGATCTGGATTTTATGATGATAAAGTTTTTCCTTCATTATGATGTGTTAAGTTATATGACAGGATTCTTTTTTTTCTACGTTGATGTAGACAGGTGCTTCTAACTCAGTTTCATTGAGTGTGCAGGGTTTCGGACCTTGAGGATGTAGAGGCATCGGTGGAACTCCCTTGGACTCCAGATTGAGTCAGGGAGTGGGCTATTTGGGTCGTTTCATTTATGGTGATATTGTTTTGTTTTGATGATATGCTATTGATTTTATGATATGTGGTTGACATGATCTCACAAGGTGGTTGATGATGCAGGCTGATGATAGCTTGCCAACCAAGACTCACATATGGAGTAAAGGGGCCACACACGAGTTCCAGAGAGATTGAGGGAGAGGTGTGGACAACAACCCTGCCACAGCCTACTAGCACTCCCGCCGTGGCTCGAACTGTAGGTTAACGATTACCTAGTTCGAGAGGATACACGATGCCGTGGGGGCAGACTGCGACAGTCGCTCACGATGATTCTAAGGGGCACGCAATAAGGCGGGGGCCTTATTCCTTAGAGACCTTAGTCTCCCACAAGTTCACCTGGAGGAGTGTTGACTCCAGGGGTTATAGAGTCTACCGATCCTTCAAGCCAGCGAGTGGCACCCTTGGAGCACGTGGTGCATCCTGAAGGGTACGTCACTCAAAGAAATGAAAACCAGTGAGTGGCACCCTTGGAGCACGTGGTGCATCTTGAAGGGCACATCGCGCAACCGAAGCAAACAAGGCGAGTGGCACCCTTGGAGCACGTAGTGCGTCCTGAAGGGCACATCACGTTGATGATGAGGATGAGACAGCCTAGATGACCCTAGACCTTAACGCCTGATAAAAATTAAAAAAAAAAAAAACTCCTCTAATTAAATTGTCTCCCTGTTCAAATCAAAACCTAAATTAAAACACCTCTAAGATAAATTTGACCAGCCCTAAGAAAAGATCCTACAAAAATAAACCTAGGGCGTAAACTAAAACCCACATAGGTGTTAATTAAATTCTTCTTAAAAGTAAAAGGGGTAAAGTAATGGGGGAAATAAATTAAGCGAAACCCTTGGCTTTTAAATGATAAAGAAGAAATAAAAATTTATTGAAGTGCGGGAGTATAAAAGCTAGGAATAATATATATATATATATATATA
>ML795804.1:624409-683946 GCA_009831015.1 Picea engelmannii
TTATTATTTAGATTTTCATTTAATTTATGGTGTATGTTGTTGTTTTCCAATTGATATTACCTATAAGTATGATGTCATTTTTAGTGCAATACTATTGGACCTTAGTGAATGATTTCATCTTGTAAGGTCGTTATTAAATTAGCGGTTGTAGCAATTAATGTCGCATATAAGAGGTATGAAAATTGTAAATTCATGGTTCGGATTGTGACACAATGATAGACAGTTAATGTTTCATGACAACAATATTGTAATTATTAATTTTTGATTAATAACATGTGTGGTGCGATAACCTAGAATCACGTACCTTAAATTACCCTAGTTAGTATGTTAGGGTGGTTGTTCATTTAAATAATGTTGAATTTGGGTTCTATTGTCGGAGTCCTCTTGTCACGCGCCTTCTATAAGGGAGGTATTTTTTCTTCCTAATTATGTTGTACTTGATTGTCTTCAATTAGTTTCTTGGTCTGTTGTGTCGGGCGGGATGTAGACACCTCCATGTTCCTCAGAACAGTCACCAGCCCTGAGACCTTAAATGGTTAAAATCGATGGGAACCTGGGCTTGAGCGTTGATTATGTGTCTTGGAGGTCCTAACCTTGCAGGGTAGGATGGGCGGGTGGTCAGTTTACTTTTGTCGCTAAAGGTTTGCGTTGTGCACCTTATGCCTATGATCGTATTTGTTTGCAGTTACTCATCATGTGCCTTTAGTCTTATTGTGATGAACATCATGGTTTCGTCTTATCGGTTGTCCAAGGCATCGCACAGTTAGGTGTTTTGTTAATTCTACACACGCGCACACACTTAAAGAAAAAAAAAAAAAAACATTTTGCACATGTTACTAGAATGGTTGTCGTAACAAGGAGGCATGTTACATATGGTATCAGAGTGGGTTCGACCCAAAAAATCAACACCAACATCAACACCTTAAAAAATCACTTTCAAATTTTCCCTGCTTCCATTCCTGGACTCTTTACCAACCTATGATGTATCTTACAACTATGAATGTGAAACAAATGCCCTTGTTGGGAGAGGTACTAAAGGTGTTGGAGGCCTTGACAATGTCGCATTTCGATATGACCCTTTGCGATCATATGTCCATCATTTACCAATCCCATAATATTTGGAAGGTAGACTAGTATAATCAGGTGCATGTGCAAGAAAAACTATGCAAAAAAGTGTCTTGAAAAATAGTGTGGAATCTCATCGTTCCATGACAATTTCCCATATGCCACCAAAAATCTGCTATACAGATGTCCTGCAGTGTCAGGGTGCTTAAAATATTGCACCTTCAACATCTTCCGCTTTGGTCCTTCTTTGAAATTGAACATCGAAATGGCATCTTCTTTTGAAACTCTATTTTTTACATCCTCCCATTTACCCGAGCCCATCACCTATGACTTTCGATGCCTCATTAGATTGAAAAAACTGTCAGTGGTTGGCCCCATCTTCTGATATGCGTCCATAAAGTTTTTCAATGAATGCAAAACAATTTGCTAACTTTGTTTACTCTCCTAAGAGAGTTCCAAGACCACCAAATCATTTTCCAACCTCCTTTTAACACCTAAACATCGCTTAAATGTCATTTCTTTAGTAATCTCTTCCTAGGGAAGTTCATCACCAACATCTGAAGGATAGGTGGACGTAGGCGTGCAATATTTTGTTTCTTGATAACACAACCTCCTAAATCCACCTTCACCCTCTGCACCAAAATTTTAATCTTCCTTAAAGCCACTCTCTCTTTCATTGTCTTCCCTTTCTCTAAACTCATTGTCTACACACATATTTGAAAATAATTACAACATTTAACTTCACATAAATTTAAATACACAAAAATATAACAAAAATAAACAAAATCAAAGAAAATTACCAGAAATATTCTCTTTTCCTAGGTTATTCCCTACATTCTTAGGTATAGGAGTATCAATGTGCAACCTATCTAAGAAGGTTGCATCCACAGCATTTCCTTGAGCACATTATGTAGTTGATCTATTCACAGACTTGTTTCAAAATATCCTCTGACGAGATTGTTGTTGGTCACTTAGAGTCTCAGTCAAAGAAGGATTTCTTGTTCTTCCTTCTTGGGAGAACCTAGAGAGTTTGCGAGGAATGTTTGGAGAATCCCATGTTTCCATCTCTCCTCAATATCTATCTACAATGTAGAGTTTACCAATAAAAATGCAGAGATGTACCCAAGTTCAAGCAATTAAAAACGCAGAGAGAAATCAAATTTGTAATCAATCAATCCACAAAGGTACTCGTTCATAAGAAGGTGCAAAGACTAAAAATTCAGGTATGAATCAATCAAATAAAAGATAATTAAGGGATAAACACCAGGGAAAATTCTTATCCTTCACTCATCATCCAAGCACAGACAAGTAGAGAATTTGAATCTATAGGTCTTTAAACACCGAAGTGACGACCGTCGATTCAGCTCCTGGATGACTTCTTAGGCACGGATTGATGACTAAAGGGATAGAATATAAAACCATAATATTTTCATGATAATCAATAAAACCCACACATAGAAGTCATTTAAATCAAAAGTTGGGTTCCCCAACGGAAATCAATTCAGAAAAACAACAAGCAAGGGATTAATTAAAAGTTCCCTATGGTTGGATCCACTAAAAAAACGTGTTAGAAAAATTCTTTAAGATTCCTTAAAATTTCCTTATGGTTGGATCCACAAAGACCACATATAATGCAATGCATTAGAATCCCCCAAAAAAATAGTTTAATCTTCATAACCTCACACACCCACTAATAACATCAACATGGGATGTGTATGAGGGTGGTTCGTATTTCTAATATAAATTAAGATGAGGTGGAGAAAATGTAATGTGTGAGGCTTAGTTAGAGTTAGAAATTTAGATAAAATATAGTCATATAAGGTGAAAATTCACGTTGATTGAGAGAAATCATGACAATAATTTCAAATGTAAGTGCACCATAACCTATTCTAAACATCGTAATGTGAGGTTTAATGGGATATATATTAAGAAGAAGATGATTTTGAGTGATTCTTAAATGTCACAAAATTTATGGTGGTAATGAAGCCTATTTCTACAAATAGTAATGTGAGTTTTAATGGCGTATATATTTTGAAGAGGATGTAATCGAATGAGTCTTAATTGTCACAAAAGTAATGGTTCCAAAGGGTAATGTCTATAGATATCCACAATCCCCCCATGTTGTGGGAGGTTCATGCTATCCACACTCCCCTAGATGTGTGATCACTAATACTAGTTGCCTACTAGAGATGTTAGGTCGAAAGGTTCGATGCTTTCACATTTGGATTATATCTAGAGTTAGATCAATATAGTCGAAACTCCAACATATTTCAACAAAGGAAGGGATGAGAGATGCGAGATGGAATTAAGGGTTTAAAGGGAGGGGTGATTCTAATTCAATTTAGGATCACATTTGGGATTCGATATGCCATTCCTTGTTTCCTCACATAGTTTCTACCATATTTAAATTATATTAATTCAATTTTAAAGATGGATGAATGTTGAATTATTATTATTATTTTAATGAGGATTATTTGAAGATTGATTTAATTTATTTATTTGTATGCATGATTAGTTGTGAACATTTTAAAAATTGCATTAGGAACATTGCTTGTTATTATCGTCTACATGTGGGATATGTGTGTGCTAGCTATTCCTACATATCCAACACACATACAATATTATGGTTCAATAAAGACATTAGTTACTAATGTATAGGTTATTAATTAATTAATTAATAAGTTGTCAATTTGAAGTTATATTATATGAATATAAATATCATCAATAAGATAATAATTAGTTCCCATCTATAGATATTATATGAAGTTATAATAAATGAGTGTAATAATTAGTTCCCATCTAATATTTATTTATTTCTATATTAGACTTTATTATCCACAATGAACTATTCGTTATAATTTTTCCTTTAGTCAAAGGGTCACGACAATTGGAAAAGACCACCAAAGTGGGAGGCTGGTTCCATTTTGAGCATTTTACTATGATAAGATTCTATGGTTTGGAAGAGAAGCCATATCAAAAGTGAGTGTTGAATTTGGTTGTTCTAGAGACTGAAAAAAGTGAAATTCATTCAGTTACTGACTAAAAAGCCAAGCATATTAAATTAAATATTGATCGTATGAATTTCAAGGAAAAACCAAATCTACACAAGTAGGTGAAAAGACTAAACATTCAACAATGAATCAATCAAATTAGAGATAAATGAGGGATAGACAACAAAGAAATTTTTTATCCTTCATTCACCATCCATGAACATAAAAGAAGGGCATTTGAATCTATAGGTCTTTAAATACCAAAGTGACAACTGTCGATTTGGCTCTTGACCGACTGCTCAGGAATAGACTGATGACTAAAGGGATAAGGGACGAAAGATAAAAACAAAATATTTTCATAATAATCAATAAAAAACACACAGAGAAGTCATTTAAATTAGAAGTTGGGTGCACCAAGGGACTTTCAATCAACTCAGAGGTTTATCATTCATAATGTAGAGTTTATCCATAAAAATGTAGAGATGTACCCAAGTTCAAGCAATTAAAAACACAGAGATAAATCGAAGTTTTAATCAATTAAGCCACATAGGTACTCTCTCATAAGAAGGCGCAAAGAGTAAACATTCAACCATGAATCAATCAACTCAAATATAAGTAAGAGATAGACAACATGGCAAATTCTTATCATTCACTCATCATCCATGCACATAAAAGAAGGACATTTGAATCTATAGGTCTTTAAACACCGAAGTGACGACCGTCGATTTGGATCCTGGCCAACTACTCAAGCATGGACTGATGACTAAAGGGATAAGGGATAGAAGATAAAACCACAAACTTTACATAATAATCAATAAAACCCACACATAGAAGTCATTGAAATCAGAAGTTGGGTTCGCCAAGGGAAATCAATTCGGAAAAATGGCGATGGGATGGGAGATGCGAGATGGAATTAAGGGTTTAAATTATGCGAGATGTGATATGTGATTCCTTGTTTCCTTACATAGTTCCTACCATGTTTAAATTATAATAATTCAATTCTAAAGATGGATGAATGTTGAATTATTACTCTTTCTTTAATGAGGATTATTTGAAGTTTGATTTAATTTATTTATTTGTGTGCAGGATTAGTTGTGAACATTTTAAAAATATGCATTAGGAACATCGCTTGTTATTATGTATATGTGTGGGATATGTGTGTGCTATTTATGCCTACATATCCAACACACATACAATATTATGGTTCCATAAACACATTAGTTACTAATGTCTAGGTTATTAATGAATTAATTAATAAGTTGTCAATTTGAAGTTATATTATATGAATACAAATATCATCAATAAGATAAGCATTCAATAAATTTGGTCAATATGTGTGAAGTAATATTATATGAATATAAATATCATCAATAAGATAAGAATTCAATAACTTTGGTCAATATGTTTTGTCAATCTAGTCCAAATATAAATGACTCTTAGCAATGAATATTTCTTTCTCGCATTATGAAATGAAGAACACAGAAAAATGAAAAACTTGGCATGGATTACCTAATCATGTTAATCATTGAGTTTGTGAATGAAATTTTTGTTTGAGGATTCAACTAAGGGAGCATATATCTGGGAATCAAATCCAATATAAGGCCATCCATGCCCAAAGTATTGTGGTTGGATGAAATACATTCCATGTTTTTTTCCTTGCATCAACAATCAAAGGAATGGTTTCCATGGGAAAATTGACATTCATAAATGCAAGGTGTCTAAGGGATTTAGGGAATTTTATCCTTGTACACAAAACAAACATACCATATGAATTCATTTGTTGAGAAGTGGTGCAATTGTATTCAAGGTGTTATAGATCAAGGGATCCCATGGATTTTATTTATAATATGATAATCTCATATAATAAGGAAATCATTTCATGTGTATGACTCCTTCAATACCCTCAATATTTTGAATAAACTTTATAATCTACTTACTTTATTAAAACCATACAACCAATATTTTATATCATCAAAATATTTTGATTACATTTTATAATCTAGATTCACATTATTAAAAACCTACAACCAATATTTGTAGCATAAAGTGCAAAAATATTGAAAACAACATTACTTAAAAGATTGAAAACAACATAACGCACGAAAGAGTTAATATAATTTAACAGTAAACAAGGCATTGTAAAAACAACATAACTTACGAAAGTGTAACATCCTTCTCTCGTGGGCACTAACCGAACTTATTCTTTGAGGACACTTTCTTGCAAGTGATCAGGATTATTATACTATTGGGAATTTGATTATGAATATGAGGCATTATGATATGATGACATGTTATTTTTATATATTGATATAGACATGTGCTATTGACTCAGTTCTCCTGAGTGTGTAGGATTTTGGACCTCGAGGATGCAGAGGCATCGATGAAACCTTTGGACTCTGGATTGAGTCAGGGAGTAGAATATTGGGGTTTGATTGTGTATATATGACATATGTGGATTTGATTAAATTTTATGATTATGGATTCTATTTTTGACATGATTCGTTGATGATGCACGTTGATGATAGCTTGCCAACCAGAATCACATGTGGAGTAGAGGGGTCATGCACAACTACTAGGGATGTTGAGGAAGAGGTGTGGACAACAACCCTGCCACAACATACTAGCACTCCCGTCGTGGCCCAAACTGTAGGTTAACGACTACCTAGTTCGAGAAGACCCACGATGTTGTGAGGGATACTACGAAAGACACTCACAATGATTCTAAGGGGCACGTAATAAGGTAGGGGAATTATTACTTAGAGGCCCTTAGTCTCCGAAAAGATCACCTAGCAGAGTATGTAACATTCCTCCTAGTTACGAAGACAACCTCTTATAACAAGTGCAAATTTTTTTTTGTGTGTGCATGTGTACAAGGGTAACAAGACATTACAGTCTACGTCGTCGCATGATGACGAATCATGACGCATACAACTGCGATATCAACATAAATATCTAAGACGCACAACAACATCTTCTAGTAATGAACAACAATCAATCGACAATAAAAAGACCGACTACCCATTTGTCCTACCCTACAATGGTTAGGACATCCAAGACACATAAGCAATGCTCAAGCCCAGGTTTTGATAGATTTTAACCATTTAAGGTCTCAGGGATGGCGACTATTCTGAGGAACATGGAGGTGTCTACATCCCTCCTGTCGTAAGTAGACCAATGCCTACTAAGCTAATGACAAGACAAATCATCAATATCACAATTAACAAAGTTATCTCATTAAGGCAACTTTCAAGGGTGAATTCTTGTTAACTCATTAGATTACTCACTACTATTACCATATTGCATTGGAAGTGTATTTTTAATCAATCACAAGATATCGACAGTTATTATAACAAGTAAGGCATTTATTATGACAATAATAAAACCTTTAGTATAACATCTAACCTGGTTATCACATTAAGGCGAAAGCATTAGTGAGACGTTAATAACTCCTCAACTCATTAAATTACTCACCACTTAAAAGTCATTAAGACGCTACTATTCTCCATTCCTATACCAATTTAATGAGATACTAAATTCCAAAGGTAAATCTAGCCACAATCCCTTTCTATTATTATTATAATACATCCCAAGGGTCTTGAACATTCCCCTCTTCTCAGTAATAGGTTATACTTAAAAGAAACCAATTTACATGAACGCTTGTAAGTTGCCAAGAGATAAATCTAAGGGAACACTATAACATCATTCCTTATTGTAAGGTTAGCATCCAGGTAGGCCTTAATTCCGTAGTGCGCAATATCAGATTATTAAACAAATCAATATGATTCTAAGTGAAGAAGGATTAAATGAAGGTGAGTAACAACTTCTTCTCACCCACTCTCTCTATATGTCCAAGTGTTACAAATTTAGATCTGGCCATTAAATAAAGAATATCCCCAGTATATTATGACACTACTCAAATGATATTTAGCCATATCCCAAAATTATTAGAATGAGATCTAATTAGTATTGAACAATCCTCAAATTATATTACACAATGTTCAATTTAGATTAGAAAAACACAAATTACAACAATACCCACTAATCAATTATAAAAACCATGCACCATTTCATTAATCCAAACTCGCGAACAATTTATAATAAAACAAAATTTCTTCTAACACAATTAGAAACTAACTACATTTAAATGAAAGGGTAAGGAACTGCATTAAGTTAACAGAGAACATTCAGCCATTAAAATGAAATATCATAATTCAATGAGCCTTAAATAATCGATAAATGCAACATTTGCCTCATCCGTAATTAAATTATCCATTCTTAATGATCGATAAAAAAACTCTACATATTACCACACAACAATGCCCATCTGCATTAGTTGAAATCAATGAAAGTTTAAGGAGGGAGAACTTTGTTTGCCAGGGACGGAGGTTGCCAGAGACGAAATTACAGAACAATAAAAAAAAAAAAAATGTCCGACACCCATTGCAGAACAAATTTTGTGAACTAATTTTACAAAAATGGAAATGCCAATACACTCATCGACATAACGCATTCTCGGAACTAAACTTGACAAAAAATGGAATGCCAATACACTCATTGCCAGGACGAATTCTCAGAAAAAAATTTACAAAATGAAAATGCCAATACACTCATTGCCAGAACGAATTATCAGAACTAAATTTTACAAAACCAAAATGCCAATACACTCATTGCCAGAATGAATTCTTAGAACTAAATTTTACAAAACGGAAATTCCAATACACTCATTTCCAGAAAAAATTCTCAGAACAAATTTTAGAAAACAAAAATGCCAATACACTCATTCCCAGAATGAATTCTCGAAACAAATTTTACAAAAAGAAAATGCCAATACACTCATTGCTAGAATGAATTCTCAGAACTAAATTTTACAAAAACAGAATGCCAATACACTCATTGCCAGAACGAATTCTCAGAACAAATTTTACAAAATGAAAATGCCAATACACTCATTGCCAGAACGAGTTCTCATAAATAAATTTTACAAAAACGGAATGCCAATACACTCATAGACATATTTAAAAATGCCCCCAGTCAGATATAAATGCCCACAATCATATATAAATGGCCACATACAAAACTCCCACAATCATATATAAAAATGCCCACCATAATATATAAACGCCTACAACAATACAAAATGCCCACAATAATATATAAACGCCCCCATTATTACAAAAGACCCATAGCCATATATAAAAACACCCACAGTTAGATACAAACACCCATAATCATATATAAATGCCCACATTAAAACAAAACACCCACAGTCAGATATAAACGTCCACCGTAATTTATAAACGCCTAAAGAACACCAATAAGAAACTGTAGCCAATAGTAAGAGAATGTCAGAGCCAAGGATAACTCATCGAAAGGATTGCGATGTTATAATAGTCTAGGTGCATAAAATAACAACAAGGAAACGGGATGATCCAAAATTCAACACATCAATCATCATCATAAGGATTCATATACAACTTTAAACAATTTTCCTTTTATTCTTAAACAAACAAATGCACTTGCGTACCTGTGACCGACGACGAATAACCCGAAGACACTATCCCACACTTGAGCTCCATGCCGCTCCCGCTCTCTAACCGCCGAGACCTCACCGATACCTCCTAGAGAATGCTAGGGGTATTCTGCTTCCCCCTTAGCCCCCCGAGCCGCAAAGGGGCCAAACACTATCCAGATGGTACGTCTAGCTCCCAGCTCACCTCGCAAGGCCAAGCTACCACTCCTATCCAAGCTGAGAAATCCCAACTCCCCACAAGTAATCATTCAAATCACAAATCCAGCAGCATAACATTACGCTAACAGTCGATCCCCCCTTTATTCCTTCTCTTCCCTTTCTTTTATAGATTTTTTAGAACTTCCATCCTTTTCCTAAATCTCATTTAGTTTAAGTTTTAAATAAAAACTTATAAAAACTCTCCTTCATACAAGTGTCATCCATCCCCCACGTTTCTCCATTAACTATTTTCTTTAATTTATTAATTTGTCTTAATTCCCTCACCCACCTAGAGTTACTCCTAGGTGTCTCTAGATTCCCTTACAGGTTTTAAATACTTTCCCTAAAATGAAGTTGTTAATTTAGTTCAATTTAGAAGGTTCTTTATTGTAGATTTTTTACTAAGTTGACTTCGCTTTTTACCATAAGTTCCCTCCTTCCTTTATTATTTTTCTTCCATTCCTTAGTTTCCTAATTTTTA
This sequence comes from Picea engelmannii, assembly GCA_009831015.1. Lineage (NCBI taxonomy): Eukaryota > Viridiplantae > Streptophyta > Pinopsida > Pinales > Pinaceae > Picea > Picea engelmannii. The sequence goes on from ML795804.1 coordinate 634,674, forward strand.
TTATTCCCTTCTTTCCCCTTTTCATTAGATCCAAAAATGGAAATTGCGCAAATTAACCTCTTTTCCTTTTTATTAATGATTTAGTATCTTTTACACTTTCACAAGTTAAACAATTAAGTTCTTCTTTACAATTTTAAATCCATGGATTTTAATTAAATTCTTACTCTCTTCATTTTACCCCAAAAATTTTATGAAGACTAAAAATTGTTACTTAAGTGGTTTTTAGTTTAATTTTTTTTTATTTTTTTACTTTTATAGGGTAATTTTTCTTAAGGTTAGTCAAAATTTTATCCCTAGAGAAGTTTTAGACTTAGGACTTAGATTCTGAACTGGGAGACATTTAATTAAGGAATTTGTTCAAGAATTTCTTAATGTGTTAAATGTCGTAGGGCCATCTAGGTTTGTTCCTTTATCATCATCAACACGACGTGCCCTTCTAGATTCACTGCATGCTCCAAGGATGCCACTCGCCTCTAGTGTTTCTTTTGTGCGACATGCCCTTCAGGACGCACCACATGTTTCAAGGGTGTCACTCACCTATTATGTTTCTTTTGCGTGATGTGCCCTTCAGGATGTACCACGTGCTCCAAGGGTGCCACTCGCCTCTTGACTGATTGGTAGACATCAATAATCCCTGGAGTCAACACTCCGCCAGGTGAACTTGTGGGAGACTAAGGGATTATAAGGAATAAGGCCCCCACCTTATTGTGCGCCCCTTAGAATCATCACGAGCTACTATCGCGGTCTGCCCTCATGGCATCGTGGGTCCTCTCGAACTAGGTAATCATTAACCTATAGTTCCAGCCACGATGGGAGTGCTAGTAGGTTGTTGCAGGGCTACTGTCCACACCTCTCCCTCAACCTCTCTGGTAGTCGTGTGTGTGGCCCATTTACTCCATATATGAGTTTGGTCAAAAAACTATGGTCATCCTGCATCATCAAAAATCATGTCAGAACATGTCCACATCATATCATCAAATCAAATGCAATAGCATAGTAAATAAATCAACCCAAATAGCACACTCCCTAACTCAATACGGAGTCCAAGGGGTTCCATCGATGCCTCGACATCCTCAAGGTCCTAAACCCTACACACTTGGTAAAACCAAGTCAATAACACCTACCTATGTTAATGCAGTAAAACATCATGTCATCTATCATAACGCATCATAATCAGGGACAAATGTTTTAATATCATAATAGTCTGGATCACTTGTGAGCAAGTGTCCTGAAAGATTATGTTTTCTCAGTGCACCGGAGCGGGATGTTACATACACCCCCTCTTGGTCTAAACTTTGTCCTGAAGTTTCATAGTATAAATGCCGAAATAAGTGTATCATGGTATCATATGTCTGTCTATCAAACAAAAATGGAAACTGTTGGTGCATATCATATGCATCCTCCCAGGTCGCCGAGTGCGGACTGTAATTGTCCCACTGGACGTTGACCTGATCTACTGTCCGACATCATAAATGTCGAACATGACGATCTAAGATGCAGACCAGCTCAGCCGTGAGTGCTCCCTCATCCGAGACCTGCAAGGAACTCATGTCAATCACATGTGTAGGATCACTAATATAATGTCTCAAAACAGAGACATGAAAAACATTGTTCATACGTCTCAAGGAATCAGGCAAGGCTAGTCGATAGGCCACATGCCCCTTTCTCTCCATAATATTGAAAGGTTCAATGAACCTAGGAGAGTGTTTATCTCCCTTACCAAAATTGATCAAACTAATATGTGGTTTAACCCACAAGAAGACTCGATCTCCGACCTTGTAACTATGGTCGACTCGGTGCGCATCGGCATAACTCTTATGTCGATCCTGCGCTTCTTTAATTCTTTGTTTTATGGTTTTCAATTTCTCTTTCATTTCTTGGATTGCTTCTGGTCCCACCAGGACCCTATCCTCAAGTTGATCCCAGCTCAAGGGAGTCTGACATAGTCTCCTGTAAAGAAACTTGAAAGGCGCCATATTAATGGTGCTCTGGTAACTGTTGTCGTAAGCGAACTCTACTAGTGGCAAGAATTCCTCTGAACACTTTTTTTGGTCCATCAAATACATGCGCAACATGTCTTCCAAGGTTTGGTTAGTTTGTTCAGTATGTTCGTCAGTCTCTGGGTGATACGTAGTACTAAAGTTAAGTTGGGTTCCCAAGGCCTCTTGGAAACTCATAAAAAATCATCAAGTAAACATCGATCCGTGATCGGATATAATCCTCTTAGTCACGCCATGCATCCTCACAATCTCACTGATGAAAACTCTACCTATGTCAGGTACCTGATACGTCCTATGCACATGAATAAAGTGAGCACTCTTCATCAGAGTGTTTACTACTACAAAAATTGAGTCATGTCTCTTGGTCGTCAGTGGCAATCCAACAATAAAATCCATCGAAATAACCTCCCATTTTGATTTCAGAATGGCATGTGGTTGAAGTAATCCTTTTGGGTGTCTATGTTTAGCCTTTACCTACTGGCACTCTAGACATCTAGCCACATAGTTGACTATGTCAACATTCATTCCCTTCCAAAAGAATAAGGGTTTAAGGTCTGTCCTCATCTTCGTGACTCCCGGGTGAGCCATGTAAACTACTCTATGAGCCTCGCTCAGGATCAACATCCTCAACTCGTCATTTGGCAGTACGTAAATCCAACTTCTAAACCTCAATAACCCATCGCTATCAAATTAAAATCCCTCATATCATGGTACCATCATGGTGTTTTGTCTGATAAAACCCTCGACCTCTGTGTACGAGTCATCGTCATGCTGTAAAGAGAGAATATTCTCATGTAGATTCGTCTGAAGAGGTAACACCGAAAAGATACATGGTCTCCGACTCAAAGCATCCACCACTCATTTCATTGTTCCTTTTATGTAATAAATCTCAAAGTTGTACTCGCTGATAAATTCCGACCAACATCGTTGTCCTGCGTTCAGGTCGCTTTGCGTAAAAATGTGTCATAGTCCACAATGGTCAGTATTTAATTCAAATTATTGTCCAACAAGCTAGTGTCTCGAAACCTTCAAGGCATATACGATGGCTAATAACTCCAAATCATGCGTTGCATAGTTCTCCTCATGCCTTCTCAGTTTCCCCGAAATGTAAGCAATCACTCTTCCATCTTGCATCAAGACTTCGCCTAAACCTTCCTTGGATGCGTTTGTGCATACCAAGAAGTCCGCGTCCATGTTAGGGACCTTTAGTATTGGCGTTTTCGTCAACAACTCTTTAAGCTTCTTAAATGCTTCCGTGCATTTTTCGGTCCAAATGAACTTCTTTTTTTTCTTCTGCAATTTCATGATCGGATTTTCTATCTTAGAAAATCCCTCGACAAACCGTCGATAGTATCCTACTAAACCCATAAAGTTACGCACTTCTGTGACATTTGTTGGTGTAGGCCATTCCATAATAGCCTCGACCTTGGTTGGATCCATGGCGATACCTTCGCCGGAGATGACTTTCCCTAAGTAGTGAATCTTCGATTGATAAAAAGAGCATTTGGAAAATTTCCCATACAGTTTGTGCTCTTCCAGACACTATAGTACCAAGTGCAAGTGTTTGTCACGCTCCTCTATTGTATGAGAGTAAATAAAAATATCGTCAATGAATACTTGGACGAACTTGTCCAAGTACTCGTGGAACATCCCATTCATTAAACTCATAAATACTCCTGGGGCGTTTGTCAGTCCAAACGGTAAAACAGTAAACTCGTAATGTCCAAACCTCGTCTTAAAAGTGGTCTTAGGGACATCATCCTCCTTGATCTGTAACTAGTGATACCTTGATCGCAAATTTATCTTGGAGAACACCGTCGCACCCTTCATTTGATCGAACAGATCATCAATTCTTGGAAAGGGATATTGATTCTCGATCGTGGCCTTGTTCAGTTGACGGTAGTCGATGCAAAGCCTCCACGATCCATCATTTTTACGTATGAAAATAACCGGTGCACCCCAAGGTGACACACTTGATCAGTCCCAGGTCCAGCAACTCCTTCATTTGCATTTTCAACTCTTGTAACTCTGGGGTGGACATCCGATAAGGAGTTCTTGCTATCGGTTCAGTCCCCGGTTTTAGGTCTATGGTAAACTCCAATTCCCTCTCCGACGACATCCTAGGTAACTCCTCCGGAAACACGTCCGCAAACTCTCTCACCACCAGAAGGTGTTCTAGACCTTCCGCTACTCCCTTCTCGTTTAGTGAAAGGATCACATAAAGCTTGCACCCCTTGCGCATACTCTTCCATAACTATAAGGAAGAGACAAACCTCAGGGAAACTCCCTGGTTCTGTCCTACAATCACACGTCTCTGTCCTTCATCATCAACCAACCTCAACCTTCTTGTCTTACAGTTGAGTATAGCCTCATGTGATTCCAACCAATCCATACCAATCACGACATCATACGTTCCTAATATCTTGACGTACAAGTTGGCCCTTGTGACAAAATCTCCCAGGTTAAGGGCACAGCCCGTAACCTTTCCTCCAACCTTCTGTTTGGCTCCTGATGCCATCTCTAAGAAGCTAAACTCGTCTTGTTCGACTGCCTTTACCTTAATCCTTTTTAGTGATGCACCATAAATTAAACTCTCAGTAGCACCGGGATATATCAAAATACTAAGAGTCTGGTCAGCGACATTACCTATCATCTCGAGAACAGTCGACTAATGCTCTGCTTGGTGGTTATTCACCGCTGCATGAATCTGATGGGCCTTGCCCATATCTCCCATTGTAGTGGGTCCATCAAATATGGACTCTCTGGTCCTCTCCACACGACAGTCGCGCTGGTAGTGTGGCTCCCCACATGTCCAACACCCTTTCTTTGGCCCAGTAGTCCTGGTACTCGAAGTAGAAGATGACGGCCTACCGGCCTGGAACCCTGGTCTATTCTATTGAACAGGCCTAAACTACTACTGTTGTTGGAGACACTTCTACTGATGCTATGGTCCCCGATAAGGCATTTGTTGTTGAGGTGGTGGTCTTCGGGGTGTGGTGAAAGTGGATCCCTTCTGGAAGCCACGATATCCCAGCTTATGTCTCACTGGTGTCTGGTGCTGCCATGTTCCAAATGAAACCTGCCCTGCTAGTCTTGCTGGAGTCCTGATCTAACCCCCACTAATAAGCTCCTCCTCTGCTATGAGGGCCTTCTAGATGACATCGTGCAAGGTTTGAGGCATCAAAATCCTAACCTCTGCATGCAGGCTGCCATTAAGGCCAAACACGAACCTGTTGACCTTAAGTTTCTCAGTGTTAAGAAGCAGATCATACCGGAGCAGTTCCATAAAACGTGCCTCGTACTCGGGCACCGTACGACCTCCCTATATTAAGGTGTTGAACTCATTGAGTTGATACTCAATGAATTCCTCTGAAATTTACCTCTCTCAGAACTATTCCTCAAATAGTTCCCATGACACGTCTTCGACGACCATGTTCAGTTGTGGTAAGAGCATCTTCCACCATAGTAGAGCGCTCCCCTTCAGTTGAAGGACTGCCATGCAGACCTTCATGCTGGAGGTATAATCGCGAAGTGCGAAGCACATTGCCATGTTCTCCAACCATGCCTTGGTGGCTTTGTCATCCGGGGCACCAAAGAACTTGGGAAATTTGAACTTCTCGAGTTCATGGTGAATGCTACCAATAACGACTGGTGCGCGCGGTGGAACCTCAACAGGTGGTTGCACCCTAGCCTCATCTCTATCAAAACAGCTAATCAGTGCCTCGGACATGCGCTGAAAGGATCTCATTATCCTGACTACATCGCCAACTGCTATATGCTCTTATTCGAGAACCTGCTCGTCTACCTAGGGGTTAGACCCCTCTGGCATGGATGCTACTAGGGGCGTCGCGCCTCCTCCCCTAGCACTATGTCATCTTCCTCCATGACGCACTCTAACCATGATTACTTGTACACACACAATCAACTCGATTAGAAACAGTATAATCAAATCATGTCAACGGAATTCATAGCATTCTGAAGTCGCGAGTCGAACCCGCTCTGATACCATATGTAACATTCCTCCTCGTTACGAAGACAACCTCTTATAACAGGTGCAAATGTTTTTTTGTTTGTGCATGTGTACAAGGGTAACAAGACATTATACTATGCGTCGTCACATGATGACAAATCATGATGCATACAACTGTGATATCAACATAAAGATCTAAGATGCACAACGACATCTGCCAGTAATGAACAACAATCAACCGACAATGAAAAGACTGACTACCCATTTGTTTTACCCTACAATGGTTAGGACCTCCAAGACACATAAGAAACACTCAAGCCTAGGTTCCCATCGATTTTAACCATTTAAGGTCTCAGGGCTGGCGACTGTTCTGAGGAACATGGAGGTGTCTGCATCCGTCTTGACACAAGTAGACAAATGACTACTAAGATAATGACAAGAAAAATCATCAATATCACAATTAGCAAAGTTATCTCATTAAAGAAACTTTCAAGGGTGAATTCTTTTTAACTCATTAGATTACTCACTACTATTATCATATTGCATTTGAAGTGTATTTTTAATCAATCACAAGATATTGACAGTTATTATAACAAGTAAGGCATTTATTATGACAATAATACAACCTTTAATATAACAGCTAACCTGATTATCACATTAAGTCTAAAGCATTAGTGATACATTAATAACTCCTCAACTCATTAAATTACTCACCACTTAAAAGTCATTAAGAAGCTACTATTCTCCCTTCTTATACCAATTTAATGAGATACTAAATTCCAAATTTAAATCTAGACACAATCCCTTTCTATTATTATTATAATACATCCTAAGGGTCTTGAACATTCCCCTCTTTTCAGTAACAGGTTATACTTAAAAGAAACCAATTAACATGAACGCTTGTGATATGCCAAGAGATAAATCTAAGGGAATTCTATAACATCATTCCTTATTGTAAGGTTAGCATCCAGGTAGGCCTTAATTCCATAGTGCGCAATATCATAATATTAAACAAATCAATATGATTCTAAGTGAAGAAGGATCAAATGAAGGCGAGTAACAACTTCTTCTCACCCACTCTCTCTATATGTCCTAGTGTTACAAATTTAGATATGGCCATTAAATAAACAATATCCCCACTATATTAAGACACTACTCAAATGATATTTAACCATATCCCAAAAGTATTAGAACGAGATCCAATTAGTATTGAACAATCCTCAAATTATATTACACAATGTTCAATTTAGATTAGAACAACACCCATTACGACAATAACCACTAATCAATTATAAAAACCATGCACCATTTCATTAACCCAAACCCATGAACAATTTATAATAAAAAAAAATTTCTTCTAACCCAATTAGAAACTAACTAGATTTAAATGAAAGGGCAAGGAACTACATTAAGTTAATAGAGAACATTCAGCCATTGAAATGAAATATCATAATTCAATGAGCCTAAAATAATCGATAAATGCAACTAAGGATTTAATTAACATTTGCCTCATCCGTAATTAAATTATCCGTTCTTAATGATCGTTAAAAAAACTCTACATTTTACCGCACAACAATGTCCATCTGCATTAGTTGAAATCAATGAAAGTTTAAGGAGGGAGAACTTTGTTTGCCAGGGACGGAGGTTGCCAGAGACGAAATTACAGAACAATACAAAACGAAAATGCTTGACACCCATTGCAGAACGAATTATCTAAACTAATTTTACAAAAATGGAAATGCCAATACACTCATTGACAGAACGCATTCTCAGAACTAAATTTTACAAAAACAGAATGCCAATACACTCATTGCCAGGAGGCATTCTCAGAACAAATTTTACAAAACGAAAATGCCAATACACTCATTGCCAGAATGAATTCTCATAACTAAATTTTACAAAACAGAATGCCAATACACTCATTGCCAGAATGAATTCTCAGAACTAAATTTTAAAAAACGGAAATGCCAATACACTCATTGCCAGAGCAAATTCTCAGAACAAATTTTACAAAACCAAAATGCCAATACACTCATTACCAAAACGAATTCTCGGAACAAATTTTACAAAACGAAAATGCCAATACACTCATTTCCATAACGAATTCTCAAAACTAAATTTTACAAAAACATAATGCCAATACACTCATTGCCAGAACGAATTCTCAGAACAAATTTTACAAAACGAAAATGCCAATACACTCATTGCTAGAACAAATTCTCAGAACTAAATTTTACAAAAACAGAATGTCAATACACTCATATCCATAATTAAAAATTCCCCTAGTTAGATATAACACCCACAGTCATATATAAATGCCCACATTAAAACAAAACACCCACATTCATATATAAAAACGTCCACCATAATTTATAAATGCCTACAACAATACAAAATGCCCACAGTAATATATAAATGCCCCCATTATTACAAAATGCCCATAGCCATATATAAAAATGCCCACAGTCAGATATAAATGCCCACAGTCATATATAAATGCCCACATTAAATCAAAACACCCACAATAAGATATAAACATCCATCGTAATTTATAAATGCCTAAAGAACGCCAATAAGAAATTGCAGCCAAAGTAAGAGAATGTCAGAGGCAAGGATAACTCATCGAGAGGATTGTGAAGTTATAACAGTCTAGGCACAGAAAACAACAACAAGGAAACGGGATGATCCAAAATTCAACACATCAATCATCATCATAAGGATTCATATACAACTTTAAACAATTTTCCTTTTATTCTTAAACAAACAAATGCACTTGCGTACTTGTGACCGATGACGAATAACCCAAAGACGTTATCCCACACTTGATCTCTATGCCGCTCCCGCTCCCTGACTATCAAGACCTCACCAGTACCTCCCAGCCAACGCTACGGGTACTCTGCTTCCCCCTTAGACTCGTGAGCCACAAAGGGGCCACACACTATCCAGATGGTAAATCTAGCTCCCAGCTCGCCTCGCAAGGCCAAGCTACCACTCCTATCCGAGCTGAGAAATCCCATCTCCCCACAAGTAATCAGTCAAGTGACAAATCTGATAGCGTAATGTTACGCTAACAGCCGATCCCCCCTTTCTTCCTTCTCTTCCCTTTCTTTTATAGAGTTTTTAGAACTTCCATCCTTTTCCTAAATCTCATTTAATTTAAGTTTTAAATAATAACTTCTAAAAACTATCCTTCGTACAAGTGTCATCCATCCCCCACGTTTCTCCATTAACTATTTTCTTTAATTTATTAATTTGTCTTAATTCCCTCACGCACCTAGAGTTACTCCTATTTTTACTCATAGGTTTCCCTAGATTCCCTTGGAGATTTTAAATACTTTTGCTAAAATGAAGTTGTTAATTTAGTTCAATTTAGAAGGTTCTTTATTGCAGATTCTTTACTAAGTTGACCTCACTTTTTACCATAAGTTTCCTCTTTCCTTTATTATGTTTCTTCCATTCGTTAGTTTCCTAATTTTTATTATTCCCTTCTTCCCCCTTTTCACTAGAGACGAAAATGACAGTTGCGCAAATTAACCTATTTTCCTTTTTATTAATGATTTAGTATCTTTTACACTTTCACAAGTTAAACAATTAAATTCTTCTTTACAATTTTAAATCCATGGATTTTAATTAAATTATTACTCTCTTCATCTTACCCTAAAAATTTTATGAAGACTAAAAACTATTACTTAAGTGGTTTTTAGTTTAATTTTTTTTTTTTTTTTTTTACTTTTATAGGGTAATTTTTCTTAAGGTTAGACAAAATTTTACCCCTAGAGAAGTTTTAGACTTAGGACTTAGATTCCGAACTCGGAGACATTTAATTAGGGAATTTTTTCAATAATTTATTAATGTGTTAAATGTCGTAGGGCCATCTAGGTTTGTTCCTTCATCATCATCAACATGACGTGCCCTTCAAGACACACTATATACTCCAAGGGTGCCACTTTCTTCTAGTGTTTCTTTTGCGTGACAAGCCCTTTAGGATGCACCACGTGCTCCAAGGGTGCCACTCCCCTCTTGTGTTTCTTTTGCGTGACGTTCCCTTTAGAATGCACCACGTGATCCAAGGGTACCACTCGCCTCTTGACTGATTGGCAGACATCAATAACCCCTGGAGTCAACACTCCGCTAGGTGAACTTGTGGGAGACTAAGGGATTCTAAGGAATAAGGTCCCCTCCTTATTGTGTGCCCCTTAGAATCATTGTGAGTGACTATCACAGTCGGCCCTTGCGGCATCATGGGTCCTCTCGAACTAGGTAATCGTTAACCTACAGTTCGAGCAACGACGGGAGTGCTAGTAGGCTGTGGCAGGGCTATTGTCCACACCTCTCCCTCAACCTCTCTGGTAGTCATGTGTGTGGCCCCTTTACTCCATATGTGAGTCTGGTCGGGAAGATATCGTCAGCTTGCATCATTAACAATCATGTCAGAACATGTCCACATCATATCATCAAATGAAATGTAATAGCACAGTAAAGAAATCAACCCAAATAGCACACTCACTGACTCAATCCAGACTCTAAGGGGATCCATCGATGCCTCGGCATCCTCAAGGTCCAAAACCCTACAGACTTAGTAAAATCGAGTCAATATCACATGCCTATGTTAATGCAGTAAAACATCATGTCATCTATCATAACGCATCATAATCAGGGACAAATGTTTTAATATCATAATAGTCTGGATCACTTGTGAGCAAGTTTCCTCAAAGAATAAGTTTTCTCAGTGCGCCAGAGCGGGATGTTATAGAGTATTGACTCCGGGAGTTTTTGATGTCTCCCAAGTTAGTCAAGGGGCGAGTGGCACCCTTGGACAACATAGTGTGTCCTGAAGGGCACGTCGCGCAAGGGAAATTTAATGATGTGAGTGGCACCCTTGGATCAGCTAGTGTGTCTTGAAGGGAATGTCACATTGTTAACTAATAAGTTAATAAATCTATATGGCCTTAGAATGAATATATGATAAGAAGGATTAAAAAAAAAAAAGTCCCTAATAAAATTGTCGTCAAGCCTAGAAAATTAAAATCTAGGTCTAAGTAATACTTGTGAAAAAAATAAAATAATAATAATAATATTATAATCATAATTAAACATGTGACGAGAAGGGGGTAAAAAATTCAATTAATTTATTAAAATAAATTTACTTTGGGGAATTAAATTTTTTAAAAGGGGGGAATGATTGTTAATTATGCTAATTAAAATTTATTAATTAAAAAGAAAAAGGGGAAAGGGGTAATTTTCTACACTTGCTAATTTGAGTTTTAGATAAAAGGGGAAAATAGGGGAAACTTAAAAGAATTAGGAAACTAAGGGAAAAATGGGGAAACATAAAGAAAAAGAGAAACATAAGTAAAAAATAAGAATGACAACCTTATTAAGGAATCTTTCCTTTAAGAACCTTCTAAATGGAACTCAACTAGGAATTTAGTAAGGGCGTACGTCATTAAAATGTGTAAGGGAATATCAGGAAACCTAGGAGTGATTCTAGGAATTATTTTAGGTGGGTGAGGGAAATAGGAGTAATTAAATAATTAATGAATTTAATTTTTGGTGCAAAGAAGGGGATGTCTGACATGTGTATGAGGGAGGATTTTTCTAAATTAATTTTTTGTAAAATAAATTAAATGGGAATTTGGGAAAGAAATCACTTAGAAACTCTATATAAAGGAGGGAGAAGAAGGAGTATGTATCTCTTCCCTTATGCGTAAGGTTACGCTCCATAATTTTTTACTTGACTGACTTGTCTTGTGGGAGTTGGGATACCCAACTCGGTGAGGAGTGGTAGCTAAACCTTGAGAGGCGAACTGGGAGATAGTTGTTCTCTGGTTTAGTGTGCATGGCCCCTTTGTAGCTCGAGGGGCTAAGGGGGAAGAATATTACACCTAGATTTAGCTGGGAGGTACCAGTGAAGTCTCATCGGTCGACAAGCAGGAGCTGTATGGAGCATGCAGGACAACGACATGGAGCAGTCGAATTGGGCTATGGTACGTAAGTGTTTATTTTGAATGGTAGGTCATTATTGATCTTGCACTTTCATCTATGTACTTTTATTTGTGTAAAGAAAGTGTTTTACTTAGAAATTTAATCAAGAACTTAAATTCACCATAGCCTTAAGCTCGTTGCTTGAATTGATTCCCTTGGAAATCGATCCCTGAATGTTGTGACTGTCCTATTGGTTTTATTGAATTTTTTGAAGAGTTTGTTCTTTATACTTTGTCCTCATCCCTATATCATCAGTCCATGCCTGAGAAGTCGACCAGGATCGACGGTCACCACTTCGGTGTTAATAGACCTATAGATCCTAATGCCCTGCTTTTTTGTGCATGGATGATGAGCAAAGCATAGTTCTTCCCAGTCGTCTACCCCTATTGATTGTTCCAGGTTGAGTGTTTCTATTATTCATTTTTTCTATTGAATACCTCTGTGTGTTTTTCATCTTCCTTCTCTGCGATTTTAATGACAACGCTTATTTTTATTTTGGATTGTGTTTTTTTTATTTTCCACTTGAATGCCATCATTGATTTATATCTAGACTATGTTTCAATGCATTCCACTGCGATTTTTCATCTAAATTTTAATATATCTCAAGGGAATGCAATTTTCCTGTGCAATTTATTGGTTTAATGGCGAAGTATACCTTGTGACTTTACCCTTGGCTTACACATTTTTCACTGCTAATTTACCCTCCTTGGACCACGTTTTATTTTATATTTTATGATAGAGTCTGAATCTACATGACTACGTTTTCATTATCTTTTAGGGACAGTGAGCTTGATTTTAAATTAAACAACATTTTGGTGGGTAATACTCAGTAGTTGTTGTTTGAATCCTGCGAATTTGATGATAAAACTCAATGCCTTTCTTTTGTTAAAACTCAGCGATTTGTGAACCATTGCTAGCGATGCTATAATGTGATAGATATTGAAATTTTTCCCTTTTCAAATTAATAGAGTGGGGGGAAAATTTACATGTCTCTTGACTGCGAAGTCAGATGCTATTCCCACTGAGAAGTTACCCATTTTGTGTGTGATTCTTCACGATTTACACAACGTGTTTTCTTCACCTTTATTGACTGTGATTTGCATTGAAAAAAAAAAAACCTCAGTGCCTTTGATGTTAAAACTCTGCAAACCTTCCTAATGAAACCTAGCAATTGGGATGAAACTTGCATTTTGTCATTAATAAAAACATTGAATCGATTGACAACATTTTAGTGGCAGTAAATTATATATATATATATATATATATTCGTGGATATGCTTGGGATAGAGTTTTACATGAACAAATGTAGGGTATAGTGATTCAGGTGATGGAACGCCATAACGAGTCGACATTTTCTCTTTTCACAACAATCAAGTCTAGACCTTCGTTCTTTTTGGGGATAACGGTAAAATACTAATGGTAGTGAAAATACTTGATAGTGATTGATTGGACAATATTCTTGATGGTCTGACATTGCAGGACAACTTAGACAATTACTATATTTATTTATGAACAACATTTTAGCATTATAAGTAGTGGCTATAACTCTGCATGGATTAATGGGTAGAGATTCCTTGACTACATACAACAAGATATTGAGTATTGACTGGGAATTGATAGCTAAACTGATATCCCTTGGATTACATTCACCCTTTGCATTTGATATTACACTATATGGTTACACCTTACCTTAAGAAGACTATAATATCTTCTTTTCCCAAAAATTTCTTAATTGGCATTTATCTGCGATATGTATTGGTTTACACTAATTTCTTTTATCCTACATTGCACCCTGGGATTTCACTCATGGAATGATAGAGATATCTTGTAATAATTCTACCTTTAGGATATTTAAATAGAAAACTATTTATTAGGTATGATAGCAAATCCCCATAGAAAATATATGATAATGATTTTTAATCAGAATAGAAATTTACCTGGCAAACTCTTACAGTGAATAAATACTCAACAACAGGGAATCAACACAATAACCTCCACAACAGAGATTTACAGTTTAACTTTTTTCCTAATTCATTTTATACTTGTTAACCATGGAAAATTTAAACAACAAGTAACACATACCTTATAATAGATATTAATTACTATTAACAACATAGTATTAACTAATCTAAGGATTGGGATATTCAGTTCTAATTTTGAAAACCATTTAAATCCAATTTACTAGATGTGTTATGTATCATATTTTATCATCTAAAGCACATTATCAATAATGTATACAGTTAGGAACAAGTAGTTAGACGAGACATAATTAATAGTTAGCAATTTACTATTTTGTCTGTGGTTAAAGGATATAAATTCCCTCTTTAGGAAACACTTATATGATACCGGCTTGGGAAAATAGTTACAATGAGATTGTTGTCTTAATAATAATCATTTAGTATGTACAGATTAATTTGTTGCACAAGGAAATTATTGTGTTGTTGGATTGTCATAGTTGTCTTGTTGACTTGTCGATTGGGTGTTAGGGTTAGTCGTTGGGAGTTTAATTAGTTATTTTGATCTCCTAGAATGTTGGTTTTAGTTGGTGTTGAGGGTCCAGTTACATTGTTGTGCCACAATTTTTTTCACGCCTATTCCTTAGCGATGACATGATCCCTCATGAGGGAATCATTGAGATCCCTAAAGGATAGAGGCAACTGATAACTCAGCCAAAGTCTGTCCCTCCCGATGGGGGAGTTGTTCATTGTAGAGGTTGTTGGGACTTGGTTTTGTAATGCCTTAAGGTGTTGGGTTTGCGCAACATAGGGTTCTAGTTCATAGTCATCAAATCCACTATGTAGGGTTGTTGATGTTGTCCTTTGGATAGTAAGCGATGTGTTGTTGTGTTGGGCAGGTAGTCGTTTCCACCTATATTGATTTTTGCTTGTTTTGCCCAGTTGCTTGAGGTGCTAGTATGCTGATTCGTTGTGGTCTGTAGCATGATTTGCATGCATGGTGTGAGTTGTTGAGTGGTGTGGTTTAATTGTGTCGTTGTTTCCTTCCTTCCTAAAAACAAAAAAGAGAATTGTGCCTTTTTCTTTTCTTATAGTCATAATGATAGGGGTCATTACAGAAAGAGTTAATATAATTTAACGGTAAACAAAGCATTGAAAGAAACATTGTCAGCTAAAATTTGTAAGAAACTTATGATACTCTAATATTACATATGTAAAATTGGATTTATAAATTGAATCCCTAAAGATTTGAATTTTTTATGAATTTTTTATAAAATAGGAAACGTTTGAAATGTCTGTGAGTTGGTCGTGGGGAGACAACCATGCAGCCAAGTCGTGGGCATGGTCATGGCTTGGCCACAGGGCTGGCCCCTCACAACCAAATCACAACCAATTTTAATAAGAGATTATCTATGCACATAAAAGAAGGGCATTTGAATCTAAGTCCTTAACACCAGAGTGAAAGACAATAGATTTGGCTCCTAGATGACTACTCAGGAACAAACTAATCACTTAAATTCTTAGTCTATTCTTTTGATTGTTAAATTTCTATTTCAAATTTAAAAAATTATTTTATTATTATTAAATGTCTATATCAAATTAACTAAATCCATATTGGTTATAAATTATTTATTAATGTCTTTATATCAAATTCAGAGTTTTAAGTAAATCCATATTGTTCATAAATGTATTGTTTGTGTGTATAATTTGAACATATAAACAAGTAATTTTTAAATTGTCTTCAATATTAAGTTATATTAAGATGGGGTGGAGAAAATGGAGAAAATGTAATATTGGGAGGCTTGGTTGGAGTTAAAAATCTAGATTGAGAGAAATCATGACAATAATGTAAAATGTAAGTGCATCATAACCTATTGTAAACACAGTAATGTGAGTTTTAATGGGATATATATTTTGAAGAAGATGCAATTGAGTGAGTCTTAATTGTCAAAAAAATGATGAAAATTTACCTATTTTATATTGAATTAGTTTGAAATTTTAAAACTTTAATACTTACATCATTTCTTATTTATCTAAAATTCCAAAAAATGATGAAAAAAATCTTATATAAAAATAAATGGTGTTTATTATAACCTTTCTTCATTAACTTTATATTTATATACCCATTTTAATAATTATACTATGTCTCATTTACCTAGAAGTATTTATAACTAGGATAACAAGTATGCCCACACTAAGATGTTAATACATTCCTATATTCATTCTTATAGATGTCACAAAGTAATATATAGGTGCATGTCCTTTATACATGGACATAAGGAGAGGAATTGTTAAGTGTCATATATATTACACTATAAAAATTTGTCACAATAGATCATACCATATTTTCTAAAATCAATTATATGTAATGTTTTGTTTTAAAATTAAGATTTAATTTACTATTTGGATAAGAAAACAACATAAAGTGCATGAGGTTAAGAAAATAACATACCAACCATGAACAAAATTAACATACCGATCATGAACATAATTAACAAAATTAATTCTGTTAATTTTCTTCTATTTTTGTCATACTTAATTCAGATTTAATTTTGTTAGTTCTGTCATTTTTCATAAAATGACAACAAAGTCAACAAAGATTAGCATATGTAAAGAACCTTCTTGTTACAACGACAAACTTCCATAACAAGTGCAATTTTGTTTTTTAAAGTGTGTGTGCCTGTGTACAAGGGAATCCTACACATTTGACTCTGCGTCACCACCCGACGACTAACAAGACGCAACAAAAATGAACACAACAAGATGACATAAGATGCACAACCAGTATCTGCATGCACTTAATGACGATCAATCGACTATAAGTAAGACTGATTGTCCATCCATCCAACCCTGCAATGGTTAGGACCTCCAAGACACATAAGAAACACTCAAGCCCAGGTTCCCATCGATTTTAACCATTTAAGGTGTCAGGGTTGGAAACTGTTCTGAGGAACATAAAGGTGTCTACATCCCGCCCGACTCAAGTAGACCAAGAATTAAATGATTACAACCAAGTGCAACAGAAATTAAATGAACAAACACGTCCCCTATGAAGGCGCAAGTAAGAATGACTATGATATCAACGATCCATTCTTAAGACTCAATGACATAATTACAGACCAATTGCTCCATTTGATTTCCATGAAGCGGCAAGTTGCCAAAATAATCTACATTTAGTTAATAGTGAAATATCGTTGACTAAATCATAATGATTGATTGCGCTTAGATTCAAGGACCCTACAATTTACAAGTTATCAATCCTAATGAAATCACCATCACAACACCATAACATAACCATACCATTTATTTCTATATTACATTTGCATTGTATTTAAATACACATACTTTACACTTTATTGATAGCAACAACAATGGAACTACCAAAACCAGACCATAAATGACCGTATCGTTATTTTTATAATAAGATAGCATTGTAAATTAAACTAATGATAACTTTACACTTGAAATATCACCACCAAATAATCACTAAGGTAATTATTTTAACATACCAATATCCCCATAATTATTTAACTTTCAATTAAAATCTGGCCACCAAATACTTACTAAGGTAATTATTTTAACATAAAAATCTCACCATAATTATTTTAACTTGAAATCTTGCCACCAAATAATTACTAAGGTAATTTATTTAACACAAAAAAATGACATATCTCACATTTAGAATCAAATGATAACTTTAACTTGAAATCTCACCACCAAAACATCTAGAATTGCGCAAATGGAATTGTCTTAAAGCTACCCTCTAAGAGATTTAGTTTCACCGTTGATCGCGATACCAATTTTTGTCCTAAGTAGATACTTTGGTTATATTTACTTAGTATTAAAAGGGATATAAAATTAGCAGCCCAGAAATCTTGACGTTGATATACTTGAGCTCATTAGTTCCTCTAAAAAGGTCTTAGATTACAACAGTTGACGGTTTTAAAAAAACCGAAAGGATTCAAATCACCGGAAAGGGTAATGAAGAATTAAAGACTTGCTGAAAACTAAAATTGAAACGCAATCCTGTCAAATGTAGCACTGCAACAGCCTTATCCATCAATGTGAACCATTTCACCAGCAACTCATCACCACAGCGAATACCACTGTAAATATGCTTGAGTGACCTCATAAACTACGATGAGCTGGAGAGAAATGTTGAAGGTCATCAATGGTGTTACCAGAACACTGAGTTCATTAAATTCGAAGGAAACCAAAGGTAAAATTTGTGTCTAGGGAACAAGGACATTAGCGAGGTAAGACAAAGGTGGCACGAACTTCCAGGTCAGTTAGACATGCAAATTATGAGATTATCGTAGCACAGTCATCAGGATTTAATGCGACCACATTTCTGCCATGCAAACTGTCAGTTTAATTTGTCCATAACTCTGCCATGCAGGCTGGTGTTATGGAAGGGTCGATCTACATGGTCTCAGGTCAGTGAATTCTGTCAAGACTTAATAGTTTACTGCCAAGACATTAAATGGTTTTAAAAAATTAAAAAAGAAAAAAACGCCAACACAGTCTACCCACATTCAACTCACGGCCACCGTCCTTACACAGATTTAAATGGAAGTTACTATATTGAATGTCTCACAGCCCTATCATGAGCATTCAAGCATATAATAACAGCATACACTAGTGACAGGAGAGGCAGTGGCAGCACTGCGCATGGCATCCATTCGACGCGTTCTCACTCAGCCCAGGAGTTCACCGTACTTCATGAGCAGTTCATTGTCATCTCGATGAGATACATTCAATCAAAGGGTTAAGATCTTGGTTAAATTTCGAGGTGAAATAAGGGTAGGAACATATATAAAATCGTTCCACCTCCCAGGAACTGACCTATGTCCAAACAAGAAGATGCACAGGAACAAGGGTTCGCTCAGGGACGAACGATTTTCCCAAAACTCATCTATATTGAAAGGATAAAGGTTGGCCATCTGAAATTACTAACCGCTACCTTATACAGTTTACATAGGTACTAAGGTAGTAGATCAGGTAAATTAACAATGGTTTAAATCAAAGATGAGAAATCTCCCTTGCAATACCACACAGCGAACAAAACTTCAATAACAACACCACAAACAGAACTTCCAGTAAACATATTTCATTTAATTTGAAAACATCAACTTCCAGCATTAAGAGGGTTCATTATCAAATGGTGAATAGACTTGTAGTAAAAGAATATGCTTTCATTCAATTTTCAGAGATGAGATTAATTAATTTTTTTTTTTCACCAGAATAACTATTCAATGCCGACAATTGTGAGAGTGATACAAACCAAGTAAAAAGGGGTTGGAATGGTTGCATGGTTAACCGACACTACACAAAAATCCATACACCATACACTTGGGCTAATAGGGCGCAGACATCAACAACCAAATCATTGAGCTAGGCTATAAAAATTTTAGTCATAAACTACACAATCGATTTACCTACTCAACACACTGCAAATCTAAAACAGACATCCTAACACCTTTTATCAATCAACAGAAATGTGTACCATTGCCTATTCGCTTGTGTTGGGTGTCCTCTGTGCACTCCATGCCGCTCCCACTCATCGATCGTCGAGACCTCACCGGTACCTCCTAGCCAACGCTAGGGGTACTCTGCTTCCCCCTTATCCCCCTGAGCTGCAAAGGTGCCACACACTATCTAGATGGTACGTCTAGCTTCCCAGCTCGCCTCGCAAGGCTGAGCTACCACTCCTATCCGAGGTGGGAAATCCCAACTCCCCACAAGTAATCAGTCAAGTCACAATTCCGACAGCGTAACGTTACGCTAACAGGTGATCCCCTTTCTTCCTCATCTTCCCTTTCTTTTATAGAGTTTTTAGAACCTCCAACTTTCCCTAAATCACATTTTAATTAAATTTTAATAAAAATATTATAAATATCCTCCTTCGCACAAGTGTCGTCCATCCCCCTCTTTTCTCCAATAATTATTTTCTTTAAATTTATTAATTGTCTCAATTCTCTCACCCACCTACAGTTGCTCCTAAATTTACTCCTAGGAGTTCCTAGATTCCATTTCAGGTTCAAATACTTTCCCTAAAATGAAGTTGCTATTTTAGTTCATTTTAGAAGGTTCTTAATGGCAGATTCCTTACTATGTTGACCTCGCTTTTTACCACAAGTTCCCCTTTTTCCCTTATTATGTTTCCCCCAATTCCTTAGTTTCCTAATTTTTATTATTCCCTTCTTTCCCCTTTTTATTAGAGCCACAATGACACTTGCGCCATTCAATCTTTTCCTTTTTATTATTAATTTAATATATTTTTTTATAC
Source organism: Picea engelmannii (assembly GCA_009831015.1). Classification (NCBI taxonomy): domain Eukaryota; kingdom Viridiplantae; phylum Streptophyta; class Pinopsida; order Pinales; family Pinaceae; genus Picea; species Picea engelmannii. Next base: position 654,873 of record ML795804.1, read on the forward strand.
TTTCACAAGTTAAGAATTAATTTCTTCTTTGCAATTTTTAAGTCCTCTAGTTTTAATTAAATTCTTACTCTCGTCAATTTACTCCAAAATTTTTATGAATACTAAGACTATTACTTAAGTGGGTTTTAGTTAATTTTTTTTATTTTTTTATTGGGTCATTTTCTTAAGGTTAGACAAAATTTTTACCCTAGAGAAGTTTTAGACTTAGGACTTAGAGTCTGAACTGGAAGACATTTAATTAGGGAAGTTGGTTAAGAATTTCTTAATGTGTTAAATGTCTTAGGGCCATCTAGGTTGGTTCCTTCATCAACATCAATGCAATGTGCCCTTCAGGATGCACCACATGCTCCAAGGGTACCACTCGCCTCGTTTGTTTCTTTTGCGCGACGTTCCCTTCAGGATGCACCACGTGCTCCAAGGGTGCCACTAGCCTCTTGTGTTTCTTTTGCACGACGTGCCCTTCAGGATGCACTACGTGATCCAAGTGTGCCACTCGCCAACTTAACTGATTGGTAGACCTCAATAACCCCTGGAGTCAACACTCTGCCAGCTGAACTTGTGGGAGACTAAGGGCTCTAAGGAATAAGGAGCCCACCTTATTGCATGCCCCTTAGAATCATCATGAGCGACTGTCGCACTATTCCCTCACAACATCATGGATCCTCTTGAACTAGGTTATCATTAACCTACAGTTCAAGCCACGATGATAGTGCTAGTAGGTTGTGGCAGGGCTGTTGTCCACACCTCTCCCTCAACCTCTCTGGAAATTGTGTGTGGACCCTTTACTCCATATGTGAGTCTGGTCGACAAGATATTGTTAGCCTGCATCATCAATAAACATGTCAGAACATGTCCACATCATATCATCAAATAAATGTAATATCACAGTAAATAAATCAACCCAAATAGCACACTCCCTGACTCAATATGGAGTCCAAGGGGCTCCGTCGATGCCTTTGCATCCTCAAGGTCAGAAACCCTGCACACTCAGTAAAACTAAGTTAAAAGCACCTGTCTATGTCAAAGCAGTAAGACATCATGTCATCTAACATAATGCATCATAATCAAGGATAAATGTTTTAATATCATAATAGTCTGGATCACTTGCGAGCAAGTGTCTTTAAAAATAAGTTTCTTAGTGCGCCAGAGCGGGATATTACATACACCCCCTCTTGGTCTAAACTTCATCCTGAAGTTTCATGGTATAAATGCCATAATAAATGTATCATAGTATCATAAGTCTATCTATCAAACAAAAATGGAAACTGTTGGTGCATATCATATGCGTCCTCCCAGGTCACCGAGTGTAGACTATAGTTGTCCCACTGGACCTTGACCTGATCTATCATTCGATGTCGTAACTGTCGAACACGGTGATCTAAGATGCAGACTGGCTCAGCCATGAGTTCTCCCTCGTCCGATACCTGCAAGGAACTCATGTCAATCACATGTGTAGGATCACTAATATAATGTCTCAAAATAGATACATGAAAAACATCATGCATACGCCTCATAGAATCAGGCAAGGCTAGTCGATAGGCCACGGGCCCCTTTCTTTCCACAATCTCAAAAGGTCCCACAAACCTAGGAGAGAGTTTATCTCCCTTCCCAAACTTGATCGAACTCTTATGCGATTTAACCCTTAAGAAGACTCGATCGCTGACATCATAACTACGGTCGACTCGGTGCGCATCGACATAACTCTTTTGTCAATCCTATGCTTCTTGAATCCTTTGTCTTATTGTTTGCATTTGTTCTTCCATTTATTGGATCTCTTTTGGTCCCACCAGGACCCTATCCTCAAGTCGATCCCAACTCAAAGGCGTCCGACACAGTCACCCGTAAATAAACTCAAAAGTCACCATCTTAATGGTGCTCTGGTAACTGTTGTTGTAAGCGAACTCTATTGGTGGCAATAATTCTTCCCAACTCTTTTGTTGGTCCATCACGTACATGTGAAACATGTCCTCCAACGTTTGGTTTGTTTGTTTGGTCTGTCCGTTAGTCTCTGGTTGATACACAATACTAAACTTAAGCTGGGTTCCCAAGGCCTCTTGGAAACTCATCCAAAATCGTCCAGTAAACACCGATCCTTGATCGGATATAATCCTCTTAGGCATGCCATGCAGCCTCATAATCTCACTGATGAAAACTCTAGCTATGTCAAGTGCGTGATACATCATACATATAGGAATAAAGTGAGCACTTTTCGTCAGAGTGTCTACTACTACGAAAATCGAGTTGTGTCTCCCTATCGTCAGTGGCAATCCAACAATAAAATCCATCGAAATAACTTCCCATTTCGATTCCAGAATGGCATGTGGTTGTAGTAATCCTACTGGGTGTCTATGTTCAACCTTTACCTGCTGACACTCTAGACACCTGGCCACATATTTAACTATATCGACCTTCATTCCCTTCCAGAAGAATAAGGTCTTAAGATTTGCCCTCATCTTCATAACTCCAGGGTGAGCCATGTAAATTTCTCTATGAGCCTTGCTCAGGATTAACATCCTCAACTCTTTGTTTGGCGGTACGTAAATACGACTTTTAAACCTCAATAAACCATCACTATCAAATGAATATCCCTCATATCATGGTATGATCATTGTGTTTTGTCCAATAAAGCCCTCGACCTCTTTGTACCAATCATCGTCACATTGTAAAGTGAGAATCTTCTCATGTAGATTCGTCTGAAGAGGCAACACTGAAAAGATGTGTGGTCTCCAACTCAAAACATCCGCCACTTGGTTCGTCGTTCCCTTTAAGTAAGTAATCTCAAATTCGTACTCGCTAAGCAATTCCGACCAACACCGTTGTCGCACGTTCAGGTCCCTTTGCATAAAAATGTGTTGTAGTCCACATTGATCAGTCTTTAGTTCAAATTTTTGTCCAACAAGGTAGTGTCTCCAAACCTTCAATGCATATACAATGGCCAATAACTCCAAATCGTGCATCGCGTAGTTCTCCTCATGACTTCTCAGTTTCCTCAAAATGTAAGCGATTACTTGTCCATCTTGCATCAAGACTCCACCTAAGCCTTCCTTGGATGCGTCTGTGCATACCAAGAAGTCTGCGTCCATGTTAGGGACCTTTATTAGCAACATTGTTTTCAACAACTCTTTAAGCCTTTGAAATGTTTCCACGCATTTCTCGGTCCAAACAAACTTCTTGTTTTTCTTCTGCAATTCCATGATCGGATTTTCTATCTTCGAAAATCCCTCGAAAAATCGTCGGTAGTATCCTGCTAAACCCATAAAGCTACGCACCTCCATTACATTCATCAGCGTAGGACATTCCATAATATCCCCTACCTTATCTAGATTCATGGTGATACCTTCGTCGGAGATGACATGCCCTAAGTAGTGAATCCTCGATTCATAAAAAGAGCATTTGTATAACTTCCCATACAATTTGTGCTCTCATAGACACTAAAGTACTAAGCGCAAGTGCTCGTCATGCTCCTCCATTGTCTGAGAGTAGATCAAAATATCGTCAATGAATACTTGGATGAACTTATCCAAGTACTCGCGGAACACCCCGTTCATCAAACTCATAAATACTCCTGGGGCATTTGTCAGTCCCAATGGCAAAACAGTAAACTCGTAATGTCCAAATCTCGTCTTAAAGGCAGTCTTAGGGACATCATCCTCCTTGATTCGTAACTGGTGATACCCTGATCGCAAATCGATCTTGGAGAACATTGTCGCACCCTTCATTTGATGGAACAGATCATCAATTCTCGGCAAGGGATATTGATTCTTGATCATAGCCTTGTTCAGTTGACGGTAGTCAAAGAAAAGCCTCCACAATCTGTCCTTCTTCTGAATGAAAACAACAGGTTCACCCCACGGTGACACACTAGGATGTATTAGTCCCAGGTCCAGCAATTCCTTCAGTTTCATTTTCAACTCTAGCAACTCCGGGGTCGACATCCGATAAGGCATTCTTGCTATCGGTTCAATCCCTGGTTTCAAGTCTATGGTAAACTCCAATTCCCTTTCCAGTGGCATCCTAAGTAACTCCTGGAGAAATATTTCCGCAAACTCCTTCACCATCGGAGGGTGTTCTAGACCTTCCTCTACTCCCTTTTCATTTAGCGCAAGGATCGCATAAAGCTTGCACCCCTTTTGCATACTCTTCCGTAACTGTAAGGAAGAGACGAACCTCAGGGAAAATCCCTAGTTCCATCCTACAATCACACGTCTCTGTCCTTCATCATCAACTAAGCTCAACAATTTCATCTTATAGTTGAGTATCGCCTCATGCGATTCCAACCAATCCATATTAATCCTGACGTCATAAGATCCTAATATTGTGACGTACAAGTTGACCCTCGTGGAAAATTCTCCCAGGTTAAGGGCACAGCCTGTAACTTTTCCTCCAACCTTATGCTTGGCTCCTGAAGCCATCTCTATGAAGCTAAACTCATTCTGATCGACTGCACTTACCTTAATCCTTTTTAGCGCTACACCAGAAATGAAACTCTCAGTAGCATCAGGATCTATCAAAACACTAAGGGTCTAGTCAGCGATGGTACCTGTCATCTCGAGAACAGTCAATTGGTGCTCTACCTGGCGGTTATTCACTGCTGCATGAATCCGATGGGCCTTGCCCATATCTCCCACTATAGTGGGTCTGGATGATACGGACACTATGGTCCTCTCAACAAGACAGTCGCGTTGGTAGTGTGGTTCCCAACATGTCCAACACCCCTTCTTCGGCCCAGTAGTCTGGGTACCCGAAGTAGAAGATGACGACCCACTCGCCTGGAACCCTGGTCTGTTCTGCTGAACAGGCCTAAATTGTTGTTGCTGCTATGGGCGATGCTGCTGCTAGTGCTTTGGTCCCCGATAAGGTGTCCTCTACTGAGGAGGTGGTCACCGAGGTGTAGTGAAAGTTGATCCCCTCTGGAAGACATGATATCTCGGTGTATGTCTCATTGGTGTCTGGTGTTGCGATGTTCCAGATGAAACCTACCCTGTTGGTATCGCTAGAGTCCTTCTCTGACCCCCACTGATAAGCTCCTCCTCTGCAATGAGGGCCTGCTGGACGACATCGTGCAAGGTTTGAGGCATCAAAATCCTAACCTTTTCATGCAAGCTTCCATTAAGGCTGAACATGAACTGATTGACCTTAAGTTTCTCTATGTTAAGGTGGAGAGCATACCATAGCAGCTCCATAAAATGTGCCTCATACTCGGGCACCGTACGACCTCCTTGTCGTAATGCGTTGAACTCATTGAGCTGACGTTCAATGAATTTCTCTGAAAGGTACCTCTCTCAGAACTGTTCCTTGAACAGTTCCCATGACATGTCTTCGATGGCCATGTTCAGTTGCGGTAGGAGCGTCCTCCACCATAGAAGAGCACTCCCCTTCAATTGAAAGACCGCCATGTGGACCTTCATGTTGGAGGTATAATCATGAAGTGCAAAGCACATCACCATATTCTCCAACCATGCCTCAACAGCGGTGCCATCCGGGGCACCAAAGAACTCGGGAAATTTAACCTTCTCGAGTTCACAATGAATGCTACCAGTAACGACCAGTGCGTGCGATGGAACCTCAGCAGGTGCCAGTGCCATGGCCTCATCTCTGTCCAAGCAGCTGATCAGTGCCTTGGACATGCGCTGAAAAGATCTCATCATCCTGACCACATCGCCAACTGCTATCTGCTCCTCTCCAAGAACTTGCATGCCTCCCTGGGGGTTAGACCCCTCAGGCGTGGATGCTACTGGAGGCGTCACGCCTCCTCCCCTAGCACCCCATCGTCTGTCTCTGCAGTGTCCTCTAACCATGATTACCTGGAAGCACACAATCAACTCGATCAACAACAGTATAATCAAATCAAATCATGTCGCGAAAGCTGTAGCGAATCCCAAGTCGTGGGTCGAACCTACTATGATACCATATGTAAAGAACCCTATAATAATAATTATTGATTGCGCTTAGATTCAAGGACCCTACAATTTACAAGTTATCAATCCTAATGAAATCACCATCACAACACCATAACATAACCATACCATTTCTTTCTATATTACATTCGCATTGTATTTAAATACACATACTTTACGCTTTATTGATAGCAACAACAATGGAACTACCAAAACCAGACCATAAATGACCGTATCGTTATTTTTATAATAAGATAGCATTGTAAATTAAACTAATGATAACTTTACACTTGAAATCTCGCCACCAAATAATCACTAAGGTAATTATTTTAACATACCAATCACCCCATAATTATTTAACTTTCAATTAAAATCTGGCCACCAAATACTTACTAAGGTAATTATTTTAACATAAAAATCTCGCCATAATTATTTTAACTTGAAATCTTGCCACCAAATAATTACTAAGGTAATTTATTTAACAAAAAAAAAATGACATATCTGACATTTAGAATCAAATGATAACTTTAACTTGAAATCTCACCACAAAAAATCTAGAATTGCGCAAATGGAATTGTCTTAAAGCTACCCTCTAAGAGATTTAGTTTCACCGTTGATCGCGATACCAAGGTTTTTCCTAAGTAGATACTTTGGTTATCTTTACGTAGTATTAAAAAGGATATAAAATTAGTAGCCCAGTGATTATGCCAAGTAAAAAGGGGCATCTAAACAACAAGGAAACTAAAAGGTGGTGAGTGCCTGCCAGAAAAGTCCAAAATCAATGGGAGACTATCAGTTTAGCAACTCTCTCGATAAAAACTATAAAAAGGCAAGAATACTTTGGTGACTATCCTGAAAACAGTAAAGAGAAACCCTCCCTTCTTAAAATGAAAGGTTGTAAGTTGGTTTCAGGAACCCGAAGTCAGGCTGAGTTCATCTCACCCACGAAATGGTTGCATTTGGGAGCTCCCAGGTGGAACGCTGGAGTAAGGGATAAGTTCACGTTAAAGGTAAAAAAACAAATCTGGACGCAAAAATTAAGTTCATACTCCAAGACGTATAAGTAATCCTGACATTGATATACTTGAGCTCATTAGTTCCTCTAAAATGGTCTCAGATTACAACAGTTGATGGTTTTAAAAAAAACAGAAGGATTCAAATCATTGGAAAGGGTAATGAAGAATTAAAGACCTGCTGACAACTGAAATTGAAATGCAGTCCTGTCAAATGTAGTGATGCAACAACCATATCCATCGTTGTGAACCATTTCACCAGCAACTCATCACCACAGCGAATACCATTGTAAATATGGTTGAGTGACTTCATAAACTACGCTGAGCTAGAGCGAAATGCTGAAGGTCATCGGTGGTGTTACCAGAACACTAAGTTCATTAAATTCTAAGGCAACCAAAGGTAAAAGTTGTGTCCAGGGAACAAGGACATTAGTGAGGTAAGACAAAGGTGGCATGAACTTCCAGGCCAGTTAGACATGCAAATTATGAGATTATCGTAGCACAATCATCAAGATTTAATGCGACCACATTTTTCCATGCAAATTGTCGGTTTAATGCATCCATAACTCTGCCATGCAAACTATTGTTATGGAAGGGCCGATCTACATGGTATCAGGTTAGTGAATTATGTCAACACTTAACAGTTTACTGCCAAGACATTAAACGGTTTTAATTTAAAAAAAAAAAAAAAAATGCCAACACAGTCTACCCACATTCAACTCGCAGCCACCCTCCTTACATAGACTTAAATGGTAGTTACTATATTGAGTGGCTCACAACCCTATCGTCAGTATTCAAGCATATACTAAGGGCATACATAGGTGACAGGAGAGGCGGTGGTAGCGTTGTGCGCGACATCCATTCGGTGTGTTCTCACTCAGCCCAGGAGTTGACCGTCCTTCATGAGAAGTTCGTTGTCATCTCAATGAGATACAGTCAATCAAAGGGTTAAGATATTGGTTAAATTTTGAGGCGCAGCAAGGGTAGGAACAAATATAAAATCGTTCCACCTCCCAACAACTGACCTATGTCCAAACAAGAAGATGCACAGGAACAAGGGTTCGCTCAGGGATGAACGATTTTCCCAGAACTCAGCTATACTGAAAGGATAAGGGTTGGGCATATGAAATTCCCAACCGCTACCTTATACAGTTTACAGAGGTACTAAGGTAGTAGAGCAGGTAAATTAACAACGATTTAAATCAAAGATGAGAAATCGCCCTTGCAATACCACACAGCGAACATAACTTCAATAACAACACCGCGAACAGAACTTCCCGTAAAAATCTTTCATTTAATTTGAAAACATCAACTTCCAGCATTAAGAGGGTTTATTATCAAATGGCGAATAGACTTCTAGTAAAATAATATGCTTTCATTCAATTTGCAAAGACGAGATTAATTAGTTTTTTTTTCCAGCCAAAATAACTATTCAATACCGACAACCATGAGAGCGATACAAACCAAGTAAAAAGGGGTTGGAACGGTTGCAGGGTTAACCAACACTACACAAAAATCCATACAAGATACACTTGGGCTAATAGGGCGCAAACATCAACAACCAAATCATTGAGCTAGGCTATAAAATTTTTAGTCATAAACTACACAACCAGTTTACCTACCCAACACACTGCAGATCTAAAACATACATCCTAACACCTTTTATCAATCAATAGAAATGTGTACCATTGCATGTTCGCTTGTGTCAGGTGTCCTCTGCGTGCTCCATGCCGCTCTCGCTCACTAACCATCGAGACCTCACCAGTACCTCCCATCCAATGCTAGGGGTACTCTACTTCTCCCTTAGCCCCCCGAGCTACAAAGGGGCCACACACTATCCAGATGGTACGTCTAGCTTCCCAGCTCACCTCGCAAGGCTGAGCTAACACTTCTATCCGAGCTGGGAAATCCCAACTCCCCACAAGTAATCAGTCAAGTCATAATTCCGGCAGCATAACGTTACGCTAACATCCGATCCCCTTTCTTCCTCATCTTTCCTTTCTTTTATCGAGTTTTTAGAACCTCCAACTTTCCCTAAATCACATTTAAATTAAATTTTAATAAAAATATTCTAAATATTCTCCTTCGCACAAGTTTCGTCCATCCCCCTCTTTTCTCAATAGTTATTTTCTTTAAATTTATTAATTGTCTCAATTCTCTCACCCACCTAGAGTTACGCCTAAATTTACTCCTAGGTGTTCCTATATTCCATTTCAGGTTTAAATACTTTCCCTAAAATGAAGTTGCTATTTTAGTTCATTTTAGAAGGTTCTTAATTGCAGATTCCTTACTATGTTGACCTCGCCTTTTACCATAAGTTCCCCTCTTTCCCTTATTATGTTTCCCCCAATTCCTTAGTTTCCTAATTTTTATTATTCCCTTCTTTCCCCTTTTTATTAGAGCCACAATGGCAGTTTTTCTATTCAATCTTTTCCTTTTTATTATTAATTTAATATCCTTTTTTATACTTTCACAAGTTAAGAATTAATTTCTTCTTTGCAATTTTTAAGTCCACTAGTTTTAATTAAATTCTTACTCTCTTCATTTTACTCCAAAATTTTTATGAAGACTAAGATTATTACTTAAGTGGGTTTTAGTTTAAATTTTTATTTTTATTTTTATTGGGTCATTTTCTTAAGGTTAGACAAAAATTTTACCCTAGAGAAGTTATAGACTTAGGACATAGAGTCTAAACTGGGCGACATTTAATTAGGGAAGTTGGTTAAGAATTTCTTAATGTGTTAAATGTTTTAGGTCCATCTAGGTTGGTTCCTTCATCAACATCAATGCGACGTGCTCTTCAAGATGCACCACATGCTCCAAGGGTGCCACTCACCCCGTTTGTTTCTTTTGCATGATGTGCCCTTCAGGATGCACCATGTGCTCCAAGGGTGCCACTTGCCTCTTGTGTTTCTTTTGCGTGATGTTCCCTTCAGGATGCACCACGTGCTCCAAGGGTGCCACTCGCCAACTTGATTGATTGGTAGACCTCAATAACCCCTAGAGTCAACACTCCGCCAGGTGAACTTGTGGGAGACTAAGGTCTCTAAGGAATAAGGCCCCCGCCTTATTGCACGCCCCTTAGAATCATCGTGAGCGACTGTTGCAGTCTTCCCTCATGGCATCGTGGATCCTCTCGAACTAGGTAATTGTTAACCTACAGTTCGAGCCACGGTGGGAGTGCTAGTAGGCTACGGTAGGGCTGTTGTCCACACCTCTCCCTCAACCTCTCTGGAAATTGTGTGTGGCCCCTTTACTCCATATGTGAGTCTGGTCGGCAAGCTATCATCAACCTGCATCATCAACAAACATGTCAGAACATGTCCACATCATATCATCAAATCTATCTAATATCACAGTAAATAAATCAACCCAAATAGCACACTCCCTGACTCAATCCATAGTCCAAGCCACTCCGTCGATGCCTCTGCATCCTCAAGGTCAGAAACCCTGCACACTCAGTAAAACTGAGTTAATAGAACCTGTCTATGTCAAAGCAGTAAGACATCATGTCATATAACATAATGCATCATAATCAAGGACAAATATTTTAATATCATAATAGTCTGGATCACTTGTGAGCAAGTGTCCTCAAAAATAAGTTTTCTCAGTGCGCCAGAGCGGGATGTTACATAAGAAAACATTGTTTAAACATACTAATTCAAAGTATTTCAAATCAAAATTTGCTTTTATTAATAATCTACTAATATTAATGTGCATTTATAAGCACACATAAAAATAACAGTAGTAAAGGAACATTGATTCAGTATTGTTGGTCTCTATTCATAAAATTTCCCACACAAAATTGTAAAATATTTTATTATTATAAACAAAAGAAATAAAAAAAATTCCTATATTCATTCTTATAGATGTCACAAATTCATATATATGTGGATGTCCTTTATAGATGGACATATGGGGAGGACTTTTTAAGTGTCATATATATAATCGAAGTAATCAAATTTTTAATCAATCAATCCGCAGAGGTACTCATTCATAAGAAGGCGAAAAGATTGAACATTCAGCTATGAATCAATCAACTCAGAGATAAGTAAGGGATAGGAAGCAGGGAAATTATTATCCTTCACTCATCATCCATGCACATAAAAGAAGAGAATTTGAATATATAGCTATTTAAATACCGAAGTGATGACTGTCGATTCAACTCCTGGCGGACTACTCAAGAACAAAATGATTATTAAAGGGATAAGGGACGGAAGATACAAACACAATATTTTCATAACAATCAATCAAACCCACATAGATAAGTCATTGAAATCAGAATTTGGATTCGCCAAGGGATTGTCATTCAACTAATAGGTTTATCATTCACAATACAGAATTTATCAATAAAAATGAAGATATGTACCCAAGTTCAAGCAATTAAAAACGCAAAGAGAAATTGAAGTTCTAATCAATCAAGGTGCAGAGGTACTCATCCATAAGAAGGCGCAAAGACTAAACATTCAACCATGAATCAATCAAATCAGATATAAGTAAGGGATATACAACATGGACAATTCTTATCCTTCACTCATCATCCATGCACATAAAAGTAGGGTATTTGAATCTATAGGTCTTTAAACACCGAAGTGACGACCATTGATTCAACTCCTGGATGACTGCTCGGGAACATATTGATGACTAAAGGGATAAGGGGTGAAATATAAAAACAAAATCTTTTCATAATAATCAATAAAACCCACAGAGAGAAGTCATTGAAATCAGAAGTTGGGTTCACCGAGGGAAATCAATTCAGAAAACCAGCAAGCAAGGGGATTACAAATACAAGTTAATAATTTATTAATGGTAGGAATGAGAAACCTATATTTAAGCACAATTTATTAAATTCCCTATAGTCTAGGACCATCCTTTGAGACTTATCCTTCTTATTTGCTAAGCTCACTAGAGAAGAGAATACAATCTTGTTGAGACACATGATTTCAACTTCTAATATGTCTTTACCCATTTACTCTGTCTCACTCTTTTGAGAATATAGAAAGCAATAAAGTCTAACATTGAGTGCATTACTACCCAAAATTAACTCAATAGCATGTTAATAATATTTGAACATGGTTGAATCCACTAAGAGCACATATATATTCCTTATAACATTTGTTTAAGATTCATTAAAAGCTCCCTATGGTTGGATCCACTAAAGAAATGTATTAGAATATTTCTTTAAGATTCCTTAAAAGTTCCCGATGGTTGGATCCACTAAGACCACATATAATACAATGCATTAGAATCCACAAAACAAAGAGTTTAATCTTCATAACCTCACACACCCACTAATAACATCAGCATATTTTAATCACAATGAGGTGAAGCTCTTGCATGAACATGGATTATATTCCATTGTTAAACTTCCCATTAGCATTGTTGTAATGAAGCCTATTTCTACAAATAGTAATGTGAGATTTAATGGTGTATATATTTTGAAGAAGATGCATTTTAATGTCTTAATTGTCACAAAATTAATGGTTCCAAATGGTAATGTCTACAATGATGCTAATGGAATAGTTTAGGTGATATTATTACATTATCTTTGTGATCTAGAAAATTCTTTTCTTGGATGTTTTGTTTAGAAATTCGATCATTCAATATATTTTCCATATTTTCCAACATTATATTGGAGGTAAACCGATTACAAAAATATTTCTTAAAAGAAGGAAGAGGTTGAGATGTTTGGGATTGGCGTGGAACGCTGACTCACCCTACTAGTGCAAAACGTATATTATATGGCTATATGGAAAAGAAGGACATGGAAAACTTCAACAAACACCTGGGTTTTAAATATTTTAATTGTTAAACAATTATGAAATTAGTGTTCAACTATGTTGGTTGAACATTAATTGCAGAATTTGATATTGGTTGAACATTAATTACTAAAAATTAGAATTTGATGTTGGTTGATCAGGTAGTGGAAGGGATAGGTATGATTGTGACTTGGCCGCAGGGGCCCAGCCCTGTGGCCAAGTCGTTGGCGTGCCCACAGGTTGGCCATTGGGCTGGTCCCTGGTGGCCAAGTCATAGTCCCATTGACTATGACTTGGAAAGGGAAGAAAAAACGTGGAGCAAAAAGAGTTTATCTACTTTGTTGGGTCAAGGAGATGGGAATCTAAATTTAATATAATTTTTCCAATATGCGGAAGAGTAATAATATTATATCGGACATATAAGCACAAGATCATTCAATAGTTTATAGTTTCAATTATCCATTACATGGACAGTGTTGAATACGGCTCTGTCCATGTAGAGTGACAAACCCAAATTCAGACATCTCCCTCTACATGGAGAGGGTTGAATACAACCAGTCCATGTATAGGGACAAGCCTGAATTCATCCTAATCCATACTAAATAAAGTTGGAAACAATGAATCTACCATATCAATAGTGCAATGAATACTGGATTACACTGGTATCGAGTTAACCAAGCTTGAATATGTTATGATAAGATAACGTGAATGGATGGAAGAGGCCATAGTTTGTGATTATGGTTGGGAAAAATCATGAAGATGGGTAACACTTTTGCTTGTTTTATGACATTGTTTTTTAATTTTAATAGGTTCTTCAACTTCCGATAAACAAAAGTAATTTTTTTATTTATAATTTTACTTTTCTATAAAAACAAAAATTGTGAAGAATTTTGTTATCTCTCTACTGACTATTTTTCAATTTTTTTTTATTGAGATTTGATATGTCAACTTGGCAATTGTTTGACAGTATGTTCCTTAAAAATGAAGGGAAAGATAATGAGTTATTTTTTCCCACAACAATGTATCCATTATTAAAATTTTGTTTTTGACAAATGAAATATACTACAACAATCTAAAAAGACTCTATTTATTTATGACTATAGTTTTGAATCTAACGGATGAATATTATAATTTCTATAATTTTTTTAATTTGACCAATATGAAAAAGTTACAGATTTTAAACACATGTTTTCCTCCACCATGTATATATATTAATTTTTACTTAAAAGTAAAATCCAAAAATACCCTTTTGAAGAGAACAGTTTAAGGATTATGAATATAAATTTTCCATAATTTTCCGCTGTGTATTTTTAGAGATATGGATTTTTCATTTCAGCGAATGATAATCTCACCCGAAAATATTATGTAGTGATTTTTTTATAAAATAAATAAAATTAGATAAAAACTATGAAAATGAAAACAAATTATACCCAATGAAAGTAGATTCAATTTTAAAAATGTTGGTATCAATTTTGAAGCTAAATTTTGAGTATTTGTAGGAGTCTTCTACCTCCAAAGATGAAGTAAGATGGAGAGAATTTGCAGTTTCCAGCAAACAGTCCCATTTTTCAGGTTTTCAACCGAAACCTTGTTTTTAATGGAATTCGTTAAAAATAAACGTTTCGGCCGAAATATGTTTACCACAGGAAAATAATTCATCTGAAAAACATTGTACACGAATTTCGAGGGCACCGTTAAATTTGACGTGCGAATTTTCGGTCGAAAATGGTTTCGGCCGAAAAAATTCCTAGCAATGCTTTTTCGGCCGAACAATTTCCACTGGGAATTTTGGAGACCCAATTGTCACGAAAGTGTTACCCAAATTCATGATTTTACATGGTTTTATTTTAGATAGGTTATAGTGCTTGATTACAGATCGAACTAAGTTATATGTTATGTTGAAACAAAGGCAATGATTCTAAATACAACATTGATTCGTTATCTATTAAGTTGCTTATATTGTATTCATCATATTCAAACATTACTGGATTATGATTATGTTCATAGATCATGTTAGTCATGTAATCTTAATATGGAGATATAGTAAGCTTAAATAAGGATAAAAACATATCAAACACACATCAGTTTATCTATGTATTACTCTGAGTTATTATTGTTAGTTATAACAACAAATCAAACACACATCATAGAACATGAACAAATCTTCATGTATGAGTCATAACCCTATATTATGTTGAGATTATAGACGCATAGAGTATATTATCATAAGTTGAATGTAAAGGATGTTATTGTATTTGTATTAGTACTGAGTTAGAACCAATCCCATAAATATGAAAAGGTATAAGAAGTACATAAATGTAACATATGAGCACAACCAGTATAGGTCTTATTCATATCCTATACTAGGAGTAGGACCCTAATCAATAAGAATGAAACATCAATGTCATTATGAACGAATATGATGGAATTACTTCTAGGAAAAGAATGTAGTGTAACTTAGTTTGTTCACAGGGCTTGTTTTGGTCTCATATCATATTATCTCATTACTTCATCATGTTCAACCCTATACAGTTAGCTGGTATGATTACAATAGGTTTGATTCATGGTTCTGTACACTTCCTTTATCCCTATTGTTTCCATGATTGCAATTTTTAACTAAAAATTTAAATTAGCAATAGTATTAGTAGAGAGGTAAATTTTTTGTCAAAGTTGTACTTATTTTTCTCTTATTGCAGCAAATACTATAGACATATTTTTGTATTTCAAGATTTTTGTCAGGTCTGTTAAATATTGTGATATGTACTAGATCCTTTATGGTGATGTTTCTTTATAGTTGTTGTCATATTCTAATTTTGTTCATTTTGGGAACTATTCAGGGTAGTGGTGGCCCTGTAGTAGTCATGCTTAGCACTTGGTCTCACTGTTTATAGTTAGAATAGCTATTTTGTGTCTAGCCCTAAAGTTTAAAGTCTCTTCAGCCCTCTATTTATTTTCTGCAACTATG
The DNA here is from genome assembly GCA_009831015.1 of Picea engelmannii. Taxonomy (NCBI): domain Eukaryota; kingdom Viridiplantae; phylum Streptophyta; class Pinopsida; order Pinales; family Pinaceae; genus Picea; species Picea engelmannii. The sequence goes on from ML795804.1 coordinate 670,507, forward strand.
TCTATTTGTTTAGTAGTTGTATGGATTTACTATGAAACTGGGCCTTTGTTATTGGTTCTAGATCTACTTATCTCGTTGCTTTAGGTACTACATGGACATGACCGAATATGACCATGTTCATGTACATTGACATGCCCGAATTCGGGCGTGTCCCTATAGATGGACAGGGCCATATTCATCTATGTCCATGGACAGGGACAGGTATTTCCCTGCACATGGATAGGGCCAAATAAGGCCCCGTCAACATTCTAAACAAAATTTCTAAATTCTAATTTTTAACTAAAAATTTAAATTTTCTAAAAATTTAAAATTTAAACATAATTTAAATTGTAAATTTTGTAATAGTCAGTGTAACACATAGCCTTTATTAAGTTAAGGGACATGGCCATATTTAGCCTTGTCCCTGTAAAGGTACATGATCGAATTCAGGCCTGTCACTGTACATGTACAGGGCCGAATAAGGCCTCGTCAACTTTCTAAGCAAAATTTCTAAATTCTAACTTTTAACTAAAAATTTAAAATTTAAACATAATTAAATTCTAAAATATGTAATGATCATAGTGTAACACATAGCCTTTAATAATCTAAGGTACAGGTCTATATTCGTCCCTGTCCATGTACAGGTACAGGCCTGAGTTCAGGCCTATCACTGTACATGGATAGGGTCGAATAAGGCCCTGTCAACAATCTAAAACTAAATTCTAAATTCTAATTTTTAAATAAAAATTTAAAATTTAAACATATGCCTTTACTAAGCTAAGGGACAGAGCCATATTCGGCCCTGTCCATGTACAAGTATAGGCCTGAATTTGGGCTTATCAGTGTACATCAACAGGGTCGAATAAGGCGTTGTCAGCAATCTAAAAATAAATTCTAAATTCTACTTTTTAAATAGAAATTTAAAATTTAAACATATGCCTTTACTAAGATAAGGGATAGAGCCATATTTGGCCCTATCCATGTACAGGTATAGGCCCGAATTCAATCCTGTCACTGTACATGGACAGGGCCGAATAAGTCCCTATCAACATTCTAAAAAAAATTTCTAAGTTCTAATTTAAAATTCTAAATTCTAAATTTCCTAATCTAAACGTACCTAGACCAAACACCCACAACTCCAAAATCCTCCCACCCGCTACTCCAATGTCCACAACACCGTCCGTCCGTAGAAAACACCAAACACCAAATACCAAACGTCTGCCCGCAGTAAACAAAAAACACCAAACACCAAACCGCCAAACACCAAACTTCTGTCCAAAAGACCGCCCACCCACAACAAACACCAAACATCTAGCCATAGGAAAGAACAAGAAAAAAAACAACAACACTAACTAACATGTATGAACTAACTAGAAACTCACAAAAACTATAGCAAGTGTGATGTGCAGGTAATATATAAATCGTTTTTCGGCCGAACTAATCTTTCAGCCGAAAAGTTCTTTCGTCCGGAATATTTTTGGGAAAAAAATATGTTAGCGGATGAAAAATATTTGTCCTGCAAAAATTGTACATGAAAAATTGAGGACGTCGTCACAGTACCGTTCGATTTGATGTTCAAAGGTTCGGCCAAAATATTTTCCGACCGAAAAAATTGGACTTTCGGTCAAAAAAAAAATTAGTTCAGCCGAAAAAATGTCTTTCAAAATTTTGGAGACCCGATTCTCACGAAAGTGTTACCCACCTTTATGAATTCACCCTTACATATGGTATCAGAGTTGTAGGTTAAAACACGTATCCCTGATCATGATTAGAATAATAGTAAATATCTGGTTGGAGAAAAACTAAGGAGTAATTTGTTTATTGTTATATAGTCTGTTTCAAATTTTTGTAATCATGTCCACTCATAATGGTGAAGAAGACAGACCTAAAGGAAATAATAATGAACAACCTCATGAGAATCTAGAACACCCCAGTGAAAGTAGCTCAACAACATGAGTTTTGGAAACGATGAGAAATCTAATCGTAGAGTTAGAAACATTCAAGGTTGATAATGGGAAATTAAAGAAAGCACACAAAGATCAACACAAAATAAATAGCATGTTGTTACGAAGTATAGCAAAAAAGAAGATCCAAAAGAATTATTATGTGGATGAAGAAGTGAGTAAAAACTCTTCAATGGATTCAAGTAAAGGAACTAAGAAAGAAAAAATTTCTTCTAATGACATGCACATGACTAGAAACAAAGTACCTATAGTGAAGAAACCAAAATAGATGGATTGCTTAGATACAGAGTTTAAGAACATTACACCTTCAATGTTTGATGGAGAGTCTAGAATAGGTAAAGAGGCAAAAGCTCGGTTACTTGACATAAAGAAATAATTTCATATTTACAATTACTCTAGTAATATGAAAGTGAGGATGGCTATCTATGATATGAAAGGTAAAGCTAGTATATGGTGGTAGGACTTAAAACTAGCCAAAGGACTAAAATAAAATAAAATGGGATGGGAGGATTTTAAAAAATATTTTAGGAAACAATATTTGTATGAAAGTTATTATGAAAGAAAGACTAAAGAATTATGAGTTAAAGTTAGGAAAGATGTCAATGGAATATATGATTACCATTTTTTTGGAACTATCGAAGTCCGTGCCTTATATAAAGGAAGATAAGGTAAAAGTTCAAAGATTTCTATGTTTCTTACCTCAGTCATGTAAGGACATAATAGAGTTTGAAAATATAAAAACCTTGAACAAAGTACTATGAAGGGAAAGAATATGTTATGAACAGTACAATAAACGATATGAAAATCCAAAAGAATGGAAAGAAAAGAAGCAAGAGAATGATCTAAAAATATGACGAAGACTTGATAAACTTGATTAAATTAATTTTGCAAGTAAAATGTTATGTGTTTAATGCAACCGGATCAATTTGCAACACATAATGATGGATTACTTATGTAGAAATAAACATAGACAGCATCAGAAATAATTGAACATAAGACATAAACACAACAACTTGATAAAGGAGTTCACCCCACTCCGGGCTACATCTCCTGGTCCAGCCTCCAAATGGATCTTTTATATTAAATTGCTAAAAATGCTTAAAAACAAGTCTTACAGTGCTCAAATCAACAAAATGACTACTCCAATGGCTCCGCAGCGTGCCAAAACCCCTGTCTAGGCTTTGACGGCACCTGAAACGGTCGAAAAATGAAGAAGATAGCCTCCTCTGAAGTCTCCCTACTTCTTTGTTGTCTCTGGTTCTACAATCTGTACATCTCCAACCATGAACCTGGAACACGCTCCAAACGCGCATATAAACCCAGCACCGAGCAGTTCCGAAAACGGTCCAAACTGTAGGACGGTTTGGATGCCTCTGGCCCCCAACCGCCTAACATTGGGTCATATGGTCATACGACCAAAGGCGCGGCATCAAAGTAGTTTTAAAACCGTGCAACGGGCGTAACAACCCGTGCAAGTTACAACCGCGTGCAATACAATGTATAACATAATATAACAAAATCCCGTGCATAGATATTATGGGTCGCGGGTTCCAAACCGCGCGCCCACATAATATATATATACCACAGTTTTTTCCCGCGCACAAATATATATTACATGGCATATGTTTATATATGGTTTAAACTTTAAGTTATGGGTCGGGGCTAAGCCCTGACCCCCCCCCTTTCCATATAATACAACATGCAAGTTTAAATGTATATTCGTATGCTCATATAACAAGGAGCAAGTTCGGGTATGTTGGTTAGCGCGTGTATGTTAAAGCTTTACCATGGGGGGAGGTCCCGGGGTCAAACCCCGCGGACTCCCAATATCTTTTACAAAGCCAAATTAAACATAAATGAAGTGACACATGTCAGCTTATGATTGGACAACGAACAACCAACCAATGTGCACCACGTCACCCCTCTGCCATGTCAGCAACATGGTACGGCCCTCCACGTGGCCGTACGGACTGTACGGACAGGTACAGTCAGCACTCCAATTTTGACTTGTTTGACTTGACGGTAAAATCGCGATATCTCCTCCATACGGACTCCATTTGCGAAAATAAATATACCGCCGGAATCAGGAAAACGAGACGGACGTAATGGCATAGTTTTCGTCTCAATCCGAGCACTTTGAAAATTGAGCAAATTTGATCCCCTGATCAGAGAAACTCAATAAAAACAAAAATGGTTTCAAGCCATCACCATTTTGTAATATGTCCAAAGGACATCAAGAACATAACTCATTTAGAAACTCACCAAATGTAAAAGGAAATAAGTCAGTTAATTTTGTATTCAAGAAAAGGAAATGATAATCCTAGAGAAGCATTGAGACGTTGGGGATGTGGGGAACCACATTTGTTGAGAAACTATCCATACAGAAATGCTACAAACAAAACTATTTAGAACATACAAGAAGCTTCAACAATTGGAGATATTGTAAAAAGTATTCATAGAATCAATGTATCTTTGGATGTCAGACAAGCATATCATCAATACATCATTTTGGAAATTGAAGGTAAAATTCATTACAGAAAAAAATTATATTTTAATTGACCTAGGAGATAGTTTAAGTTATCTTACTCCATATTTGGTAGACTCAAGCAAGATAAAAAGGGTAAAACATACTAAATATTTGTTAGTACAATTAGAAAAGTGTCACCAAGTGATGTATGAACCTATGTAAGTGTCACATTCACTGTCGCAAATGTCATATGCACCTTCCCAACTGTCACATTTAGTTTTTGAGGTGTCTCCACCCCTTAACACCATTAAAAAAATTGTTCATGACCCCTAATTTATAAAGGAGGAGAAGTGGAACTCGAGGGACGATCGACAACCTTTCCTTTAGGTTGATTACCTGGAGGAGTATCATATGTATTTTCTCGAGTCATGGCATTAAATGTCTTAAACATGTACACCTCAAAGGAACTTGTGGAAGAATCCCCATGGTGGGAATGATCTTCTTTGCCTCCTTGTGGATGGGCAATATTTTTCACAACCAAATGTTGTTTCTAAACCGGTTGGGAGGAACCCTTCAGATATTTAGAGACAACCTCATGATGAGGGAATTAGTTCATGTAGTGGTCTTCCTCACAAATGATACAAGTAGATTTAGGATTCCTAGTCGATTGTGTATCAACAGTCTTAGGAATATCCTGCTCGTTAGAAGGTTTCTTGGATTTACCCTTGTTTTTCCTCTTACCTCTTGGTTGCTGAGATGAAATGGATTGGACCGTATTCACCTCAGAGGTTTGAGCATGAGAGGAAGTAGTGTTGGTGTTTGGAATGAAACTATATTCCAAAGTAGGTCTTGATGGATCATTCGATGGACGATCAATGCTAGGGATCATATCGTAAAGTGTGTCGGACTGGGAGTATATGAATGGAATCATCCATCAAAGTCCTGCTAGAGTTAGGGTTCTTTGAAGGTGAGTTCCAAGTAGAACATATATGCATTCTAGATAGGAAAGAAATAGTACCTCGAAATAGAGTAATGACCTAGGTAAAAGTGAAATGGAAGCACTTTAGTCTATAAGAGGCTACTTGGGAGTTGGGAGATGAAATGATGAAAAAATATCCAAATCTCTTCCAAGTGGTGTCTTGAAGCAAGTACTAGAACTCATGACAATGTTATTATCAAGGGGGAGAGGATGTAATATCCTTAAGCATTAAACATTTTATTAAATAATTTCCATTTATCGAAATTCATACTTGATTTTTTTAAGAAATTTAACTCTTATTGTTTAAATTGTTGTACAAGAGTTTGACTTGCCAAATGTCCTCTCTTAATGGACAAATGTAAGAGAAACAAATTTTAATTTAGTAAATGCAGGAAATCGATGGAACAACTAGGTTAAAAATAGTTGATTATGACTCCATGAGTGGGGAACATGTTAGAATTAACTGAGATCTGGATTTGACAAGTATCAAAAGTTAAGATTTGTCACTAACAACCCCTACAAATTAGGGATTTTTGAAGTTATGAATTTTCGAGGAAAATGTATTCCATGAAAAATTCCTAGACACAAAAGGGGTAAATACAACATATGTTAGAGGGAGGATGTTGTTGAGTATGTTGTGAAGAAATGTAATTGTATGTTGTGTGAGCATAGAGGTGCTAGACAAATAATACTAAATTGTACAAAGGTAAACTGGCTAAGGAGTGGAGCTTCGTTCTCCATTATGGAGTCATAGTCATGCTATATGTATCTTAGTCTACCAATCTATATTCATGTTGTTTAATGATTTTTTCTGTTAGCTACATAAACAATTTAATACATGAGTATGTGTACTACATAGTTTAAAGTGGTCACTTTTCACTACACATAAATTTCAGAATTAAGGAATTTTGCATTTCAGTGACAAATTTATGAGAGAAAAGGGGTTTTTATAAAAATACATGGACAAAGTTTTCTATTAATTTTTGAGCAAACACAAAGTGTACAATGAGAGAATTTTGATATATATATATTAAATTACAAAATTTATAAAGCGACGAGATAAACTGTATATAATCGTATTTGGGTCATTGTTTTGTTCAAAATATAGAATCCTCTCTGTGAAGAACTGAGGAGAATACAATTAAAGATACATGATGGGAGAGATATTATATCCAAATCTTAACCCAGTCACTTGAGTACCTTTAACTTAATTCTACTATGATTGGATTGCGACGATCTGAACCTGTAGAAAGTGTATCAAGGCATGCATGATGTATCGAATTCCACAACACTAGAACTGGTCGGGTTCAAAAAAGTAAAGTCCAGAAAACGAAGGGTGTTCGAGTAATATTTGATGGGTTTCTTTCTTCCTCATTATTTTCCAAACCACTGCTAATCCATTTCCCTATTATCTACCATAAGTTAGCTTTTTTTTGTTGTTAAAAATCTTGATAAATATTAACCAACTTTACAAAGAGTTTCGTGAAACCTTGCAAAACAAAATCCTTACTTCACATGGAATTCAGGCCTTTGAGGATAAAGTTTGGATTTAATATACATGAATTATGTTTTTAAACTTATAGAAATCCTTGGAGGATTTCAAAGTCTTCTTGAAGAGTATTAAGTATCTGCTCAACAACTTGTTTGACTTGGGTTGCTTAATTTAGACTAACAAAACAAACTTAGGAGATAGGAGTTACAATATGTGAGTCCTTTCTCCACTTTATCAGTCTATGCACTCCAAAGATTCTCTAACAAACAACTATATCAATTATATGAACTGGTATTTCCATAGGAAAGTATTTTTCTCACCCATGAACTTTCTGGATTTTAACTAGGTAAGCATCTAGTTGAACACTGAAGAGAAGTGTATTAGAGGAAAAAAATTTATATCTTATATATGGTAAGAATCTAGTTGAACAGTGAAGAGAAATGTATTAGAGGAAAAAAAATTATACATTCTATATGGTAAGCATCTAGTTGAACATTGAAGAGAAGTGTATTAGAGGAAAAAAAGTTATATCTGATGTATGGTTTCTTGCAAAAGTGATTATTACTTGTACCTTAATATATGCATGACACATCCTTTGTTAGAATTGGAAACTTAGAAGACACAATTCACAATGATATTTAACAATCCCACATATAAGGAACACAGGGGTTTCACATGGTTCACCCAAACGTTGGGCTATGTCCACCAAGCATAGGCATCGGTTTTCTTATTATTCAGATCATGGAGATTACATCATCTCACTCACACTCAGTCATTTGCCTCTACGGGCTGACATGAGTTTATACATTCACACAAAAAACTAATTAATAAATGAAATCCCTATCCACATTCTAACTTGGTCTATTTGGTTGTAACCAACGTAGAATAATAGGATTCAAATCTGTTCTTGGTAATTCGTTGTCACCAAATCCCAACAATCTCAAGCTTGACAACAATTAACCTGATACCTTTCTCCTTGCTCCTTCCTTTTGTTCATCACCTTTTTTCAAGCCAAGAGAATCCAAGCACCAATGCAAATTCTCTAGTAAAATTGGTTTCATGATCTCACCCGTTTGACTTGCACGAGTTTGGATTTCCTGAGCTGCAACTCCACCTCCAACATGTCTTCCAAAACTATGTTGTGAAACATATTTAGTGATAGATCTCCTTCTATCCAAGACACATGTATTACAATATAAATTACAATTATCACAGACTATCTCAGTGTAACCATTATAGGTAACATTTGTGCTTCTCAAACGCTAAAGCGCCCATTTAACTGCAACACCTGAATCTATCACATATCTGACAGCGTCATTAACATGTGAAATATCTAGTCTTAACCATTTCTTCACATACAACAGACCTCCTATTGAACGTACACAAGACATAATCATTTATTCTCTATAGACAGGCCCTATGCTTGAAGAAAACTTATAATGGAAAGAAAGAGGGATAAAAACTGGTTTTATAATGTTCATATTGAACTCCAACCACATCTTACCATTACCATCTCTATGTACTTCCATACCCATAATTTGTTTTGCTGCTCCTTGATCCCTCATATGAATTGTCCTCTCCACCCGAGTCATTTTCTTATTGATTTTATCCCTGCTTCAGCTTGCATCAAGCATATCATTAGAAAATAACATCAAGATTGTGAATGTACTATAAACTGTGTAGTCAATCCTACCCTTTAAAAAATTTTGACTCACTATGAAGGATTCAAACCTCTTGTATATTTTCCTAGGTACCAATAGTCCATATGATGAACTATCTAGCATGCAAACAAATTTATCATTGAGATCTTGAATCAACCCTTTTGGTTGTTCCATACATACTATATCTTTTCCAATGATGACCTTGTGAGAAATAGGATCCCACACACAACATCCCTTTATACCATCATCATAACTTGTAGAGATATAAAACAAGTAAGAATTTAGAAACAAAGATTTTAAGTCTGGAAATGATTTACCGCTTACCAGTACCTGCAATTATTTCTTTCTCTTATGACCTTGATTCTTTTGTCATAAACAAGAAGATACATCTATCACTTTAGATGCCACTTCATTACTCCCTTCCATATTATAAAGGTTATCAACCTTTGTTGCCTTCATCACTACTAAACTACCTTTTGACAATGTGAGAGCTCCACCTTGACCTCTATACTTAAACTACACTCTTAATGAAATCAATTTTGATTTAATATTAGGTACATATCTAACATCCATTAATTCCCTAAGAATACCATCGAACATCCTGATTCTAATACTGCCAACCCCAACAGTTTTGCAGTGAATACCATTTCCCATAAACACTACACCCTCATCAACAGATTGGTAAGAAATGAACCAATTTCTATGTGAGCACATGTGGTGGGAGGCACCTGAGTCTAACTGCCATTCTTCTTGATATTGTAAATTACTAGAAACAGATAAAGCTTGATCAATTATACCTAAATTTGTTACAACCAAATTTGCTTCCTTCGTAGAGTTTTCCTCAAATTCCTTTCTCTTCCAACAATATTTCTTGAGATGTCATGTTTTGATACAGTGCCAACATTTTTCTTTACCCTTTCTATGTCTTGACTTAGATTGAAAAGAAATTTTCTCATTCTTCTCTGAAGTTGAGGTTTCTTTACTACACTTTCTCCTCATCTCCTCAGCCAACAAAGCTCTCACAATAGAGTCATAATCTAAAACTTATGTTGAGATAAAGCTAATAGAGGTGACTAGATTATCCCAAGACTCAAGCAACAAACACACTAGTGTAATAGCCTTGTATTCATCCTCAAATTTAACTTCCATACTAGAAAATTGAACTATAAGGGTATTGAAGGTATTTAAATGGTCCAGAACTTTTGTACATTCTTTCATCCGCAAACTGTGCAACTATCTCTTCAAGTAGATTCTTCTTGTCAAGGATTTTGTCATATATAAACTTTCGAGCTTCATCCACAAACCGACTTTTGTCTTCTCCAAGACAATATTGAACAGAACATCGTGGGCCAAACACATGCGTATGGCACTCAGTTCTCTCGCATCCATCTCATCCCACTCATCATCTGTTATTGTTAGGGTCCTAACCCACAAATAGGTAGAACAATATATTTGGATGTAATGAAGGTCAATATTAATAAGGCCTTTTAATAAAATATAATAAGGTGGATGTAAGAAGACCTAATAGAAGCTTCCTCTTCTAGAGGGATCTTCCTCTAGATGTTTTTTTTTAGTATAAATAGGAGTCAAGGGTATAATAACCCTAGCATGGATATTATTGTAATAGAGCTCTTCTCAACTGGAGGTTGCAAACTCGAAGAGGCTCGTGAACATTGCTTTCAGATTCAAAGTGTTATTTATGTTGTTATTCTTATATCATTTCAGTGTTATTGTGGTGAATGTTCTGGTTATATTGTTGTTATTCTACCATTACTAGCATTTTATTTCAGTTCTTCATACATTTTATATCCGATATACTACAAGTGGTATCAGGGCACTTTCCTCAGCATAAAGTGTGGGTTAAATTTTCTTCAGGGTAGAGACGTATTCCGACGTCTTTAAGCCACAAAGATCTATTGTTACACAGATAAACCCGCAGTTGAAGGATTCATACATGCATGAAATACAAGTGGTACTTAAGAGCACATCTGTTGGCCACCCTTGTAACCCCTGTTGGTACACGTTCAAGTGGTAGTGCATCAGAAAACACCTATGTATGGATCGGCCTAGATTACCTGAAGCCCTCTTTAGATAAACTGATCGGTCGCCTGACAACTATAGTGTCACTGAGAACAACACTCAGGAAGATACTCTCTAGTACCTGGGTAGTCGGGTAGTATGGCTAAGGGTATGGTCTATCCTCCTTAGTTAGTGCCCTGAGATATTGGGCTGAGTACTACTGTTGGACTCCGCACGTATATCAGAGAGCTATAGCACAGGGCAAACCCTTGTCTATAGAACCCTTGAATACCTAACCCTTGGGGGACAGAAACATAAATAAATTAAAACATACAAGATCTATTGCCACACAACTCTATTCAGGTTGCCAAGTAAATACACATTTTTTCTGGTTAAGCATTTGGGCATTTCCTCACTATAGTATTCTTCAGACCGCAGTATAACTCTGTAAAAAAAAAAGTCTTGAAATTTTTTCACCATTATTTGAGACCTATTCCATTGGATTCATCTCTTCACCCTTATCACATTCATCCATATCATTTTTTTCGGAGAAATTTTTTTACCCCACCCACCCCTTTTCAGTTTCCTCATCCTCATGTCCCATACTCATAGCCAAGACTTGGAAGCTTTCTTCAACACCTTGTAATCTGGTATCATTGAGACCCAACAAGAACTGAAACAACTCAATGCCAATGTTGCCGCCATCAATACAATCATGTAGTCCTCAATGGGGGAAATCAAACAAAACCTCACCACCCATCTTGAATCAGTCTTTTCGGCACTCTGCAGCAAAATTCATATCCCTATAGATAACCCTTCCTCTTCCTCACCTCCACATACTAAAGGTGACCATTCCTCTCATTCTCATACCTTACAAAACCATCACTTTCAACGTGACCTACGCCTTCCATGGGTGGATGTGACCAAATTTGATGGCTCGAACCCCACTGGTTGGGTAACCCAAATGGAACATTACATCTCTCTATACAAAATTACAAACAACTTGGACAAACTCCGGTATGGTGTTCTCCATCTAGATTAATAATGTTGGCAATGGTGTCAATGGAGAAAAACTTCTCATCAAGGGTATATTGCTTGGACATACTTTGTGGCAGAGCTTTATGAATGCTTTGACAATGAAAGCAACCATTTGGGTTGTTTGACAAAGTTGAAACAATTAGGAATAGTGGAAGACTTTATAGCTTCCTTTGATCACCTGGCTTATAGAATAGAGGGCATGTCTGATGCCTTTTTCCAAGAGTGTTTTATTAGCAGCCTCAAGGATGAAATTCGGGCCCATGTCCTCATGGCTCGGCTTGAGATTTGGGTGGAGGCTACCAAAATAGATAAAGAATAACAAAAAGTTGTATCTTCTCAAAATCGCAAACCCTCCTTTATCCCTTTCCCTAAACTAGTAAATCCCACTACTCCCTCTACTCCACTAAAGATCCAAAAATTGACCAGGGATAAAATGGTTGAATGCCAACTCAAAGGCCTTTGTTATAACTGTGATGAAAAATATTTCCTAGGCCAGAAGTGTAAAGAACAAAAGATTTTTATGGCCATCTCCAAGGATATTTCGGAAGAAGATGAAGAAACTCCCTCTATGTTTGAGTCCCCTGAATCCACTGACATAACCCCTCCCTCAGAGCCCCCCAAAGTAGAACCGGTCATTTCCCTGAATGCTCTCGCTCACTTCTCCGCTTCCCAAACCCTCAAGATAATTTATTACATCAAGCATCAGAAGGTCATCATTCTTGTTGATAGTGGCAACTGTAATGATCCCTCTATACAAAAAATAACTTTAAGTGATTACAGAAGTAGTAATCTTTTTTTTTTTGAAATAAAACATTAAGATAGTGTAATACGACAAATACATATGTAAGATAATAACATAACATTCATGTTAACACAAATTAGTCTTATCAACATCACTTCTCCTTAAATTAGAGAAACAACATCATTGCATTTACTAATTCTAAGCAACACCTTCATGATAAGACACACGATAAATTAAACAAGGAAAATAATAATCATAATTATATAAATAGCATTAATTAAAAACATAGCATCGCTATCTATCTAAATGAAGTTGTTGTCAAGAGGTTACTTATGATTCCTATAAGGTATACTATCTCTAATTATCAAGTAATCATGAGAATCAATGCTAAAATATAGTAAAGCCACCATACTATTAAGTCTTTAAGGTCAAATACTCCTAAATTATTTATACAATTCACTCAATAGCAATGTACCTTGTCTATACAACCATGATTAAACCARTAGGATAAGCTGAAGCCCCAGGTTCGATGCCGATACGAGTAGCAGACTTTAAAGCAAGATAACCCAGATTACCTCCATTAAGAAGATGAGGAATCTTCTATCTATTAGTTATATTATCTATCCAGGGAAAAGATTGGGGTTTACATCACATTGACAAAACCCGATCAAAGGTTGTCTTTTAGCTATAAAAACTGGGTTCCCACCATTCGTTGGTCTAACTACTTATGCAATAAGAATTAGTCAAATATTCCATCCCTTCATATATGTACTTTCAATTTATGTTGTGAAGTAATGGTACTCGTTTATAAACAATAGTAATTTATTATAATTCTATTACTAATGTGACTCATGTATTGAATATCATATTAATGTATTAGTACCCTAATATCCTATCTTATCCATAAATGATAGCCACTCACACATGGATAGACTTTATGCCTTTTTCTTTTTTTTTATACAAATTATCATTTCATATTTCAATGGAACCATTCATCTTTATTATAATACAATTTTAAATAAAATATGTTACTACAACTATTCATTTGAACATATTTACAATCTAGAAGGTTCATAAAAGGGATGGACATTATAAAGGA
>ML795804.1:698049-720725 GCA_009831015.1 Picea engelmannii
GAAACCCTGCACACTCAATGAAACTGAGTCAGCAGCACCTGTCTACATCAAGGTAGTAAAACATCATGTCATATAACTTAACGCATCATAATGAAGGGAAAATTTTTATCATCATAAAAATCCAGAGCACTTGCGAGCAAGTGTCCTCAAAGAATAAGTTTGGTAAGTGCGCCAGAGCGGGATGTTACAACAACACCCATAATTTTATTCATCACCGCATTTCCCAAGAAACTCATTACTACATCCATACCGTCAATAATTTACAAATCATGATTGCCAATGGTGGTTCCATGAAATGTGGAGGGCGTTGTGAAAATGTGGCCCTCCAAATTGGTGACTACTACCTAAAATCCCATATTTTTTCTATCAAAATGGGAGGTTGTGACATTATGTTGGGTGAAGACTGGATAAGGACTTTGGGTCCCATTCTCATGGAGTTTAAAGACTTAACCATGCAATTCGACCAAGAGGGCCACCAATATAAGTTCCAAGGCATCACCGTCGGTTCACCTGAGATCATTAGTTCCCATCACATGGAAAAGTTGCTCAAAAAGGGTCATTCTGGTGTTATCACCCAACTCCATGCCATACAAGCAAGAAAGACACCCTCGGTACCGCAAGACCTCCAAGCCATCCTTTCTAAACATCAATTGGTATTTTCCACTCCCCAAGGCCTCCCTCCTTTCCATGGTGTTCATGATCATTCCATTCCCCTTGTACCCGGAAGCCTTCCTCCCAATATCCGTTTTCATCATCACCCCTTTTCCCAAAAAAATGAAATTGAGAAAATGGTCCAAGAACTCTTTAATGCAAGAGTTATCTGCCCTAGTACGATCCCTTACTCATCTCCTGTGGTCATGGTTCCGAAGAAATAAGGTTCTTGGTGAATGTGTCCCGACTTTCGTGCCCTCAACAAACTTACCATCAAAAACAAATTCCCCATTCCTGTCATTGATGACCTCTTGGATGAATTGAGTAGTGCCCAATTCTTCACTAAACTGGATCTTTGTTCGAGCTACCACCAGATATGTATGAACGAGGAAGACATTCCCAAGACTACCTTTAGAACTCATGAGGGACACTATGAGTTTTTGGTCATGCCCTTTGTCTTGTGTAATGCCCCCTCCACCTTCCAAACCCTCATGAATCATGTCTTTCGTCCTTTTCTCCACCATTTTCTCTTAGTTTTATTTGATGATATCCTCATCTATAGAAAAACCTAGATAGACCATCTTGCTCACGTGGATCGAGTTCTCCATCTACTCTCTCAGCACCAAATTTTCTTGAAACAGTCTAAATGTGCTTTTGGCGCCTCAGAAGTAAAATACTTGGGTCATCTAGTTGGAAAAGATGGCATTAGGGTGGATCCTAAAAAGATTGAAGCTATGCAAGATTGGCCTCACCCAAAGACTCTTAAGAGATTCCGTGGATTTCTAGGCTTAACAGGGTATTATCGCAAGTTTGTTAAGAATTATGGGAAGATTACAACAACTCTCACTGCTCTCCTAAAAAATAACTCTTTCACTTGGACTTCATCCACTACTCAAGATTTTCAAACCTTGAAGATGGCCATGTGCACCACTCCAGTCCTCGCCCTTCCCGATTTCACAAAGACCTTTGTGTTGGAATGTGATGCCTTGGGGAAAGGAATTGGTGTTTTCCTTATGCAAGAGGGTCAACCTTTGGCCTTTACCAGCAAGCAACTATCTGAAATAAATCTAGGAAAATCCATCTATGAAAAGGAAATGTTGACTATTCTGCATGTTGTGGATCTGTGGCATCCTTATCTATTGGGGAAATGTTTCCAAATTAATAAAGACCATAAAAGCCTCAAGTATTTTCTGGAACAACTTATTTCCTCCCCAGAACAAAAAAAGTTGCTGATTAAACTCTTTGGATATGATTATGAGATCATTTATAAGAAAGGAAAAGACAATCTGGTTGCGGATGCACTTTCTTGAAAAACATGAAGACAAAGGATCCATTTTTTCTCTTTCATTCATTGTACCAGATTGGCTCCAAGCCATTCGCAAGGAATGGGTACAAGATCCCAAAAGTTCGTAGTTGATCCACCAATTGTAGTCCAAGCCTCTATCTTCCCCAGGGTACTCTTGGCTCCATGAGGAACTTCGATATAAAGGTCGTTTGTATTTAAGTAAGCAATCAAAGCTTAAATCCACGGTACTTTCTGAGCTTCATGTTACACCCACAGCAGGGCACTCTGGGTTCACTAAAACCTATGACAGGGTCAAACGTTCCTTTTTCTGGGATGGTATGAAACATGACATTCATAATTTTGTAGCTGAATGTGATGTGTGTCAACTCAACAAGGGAGAAACAATCAAATCATCGAACACACTACAACTGCTCTTGATTCCACCAACTATTTGGAAGGATATCTCTATGGATTTTATTACAGGCTTACCCAAATAAGGAAATAAATCTGTCATCATGGTGGTTGTATGCTCATTTATGTGCCCTTTAACACCCATTTACAACATCCACAGTGGCTCAAATATTCATTGATCAGGTCTTCAAGCTTCATGGCATGCCACACTATATTGTTTATGATCACAATCCAACTTTCACAAGCAATTTTTAGCAAGAACTATTCAAGATACAAGGCACCGAATTACATCTCAACACAACTTATCATCCCCATACTAATGGCCAAATAGAAGTTTTGAACAAGTGTTTGGAAACATATTTGAGGTGTTTTGCCTCGAAAAAGCAAAATCAGTGGGTTCAATGGTTACTGCTAGCTAAATGGTGGTACAACACTTCATACCATACAGCTACATGTATGACTCCTTTTGAAGCGGTATATGGACAGAATCCACCTTCAGTTCTCTCATACTTATCGGGTGCCTCGAAGGTCCAGGTAGTTGAACTAACACTTACAACTCGAGAGGATATTCTCCGTACCCTCAAAGAGAATTTAGTCATGGAACAGAATCGTATGAAGCAACAAGCAGATCAAGGTCACTTTGAACGTCAATGTGCAGAAGGGGATCAAGTGTTTCTTCGACTGCAACCTTACAAAAAAAATTCCCTCAAGGCCGAGCATTGTTAGAAGCTAGGACTCAAATTTTATGGTCCTTATAATGTACTCAAGCATGTGGGACAAGTCATCTATTAGTTAGCTTCACCTAGCAATTCGAAGCTACATCCTGTTTTTCATGTTTCATTCTTAAAGAAGGTGATTGCAGCTAAGTGCCAAATTCAAACCAGCATTCCAAAGTTAGCTGAGGAAGGATCCATTTAAGTTCAGCTAGAAGTAGTTTTGGACCAGCATGAGTGTCACCTACGTCAGAGAACCATCAAGGAAGTGGTAGTACAGTGGAAAGATACAACTCCAGCAGACGCCACTTGGGAACCAGCTACCATTCTGCAACAATTTCCTCATCTCAAGCCTTGAGGACAAGGTTGTTTTTAAGGGGGTAGACATGTTAGGGTCCTAACCTTCACATAGGTAGAACAATATATTCAGATGTAATAAGGGTCAATATTAATAAGGCCTTTCAATAAAATAGAATAAGGCGGATGTAACAAGATCTAATAGAAACTTTTGCTTCTAGAAGGATCTTCCTCTAGATGCTTCTTTTTAGTATAAATAGGAGTCGAGGGTATGAGAAACCTGGCTTGGATATTATTGTAATAGAGCTCTTCTCAACTGGATGTTTCCCCCTCGAAGAGGCCCATGAACATTTCTTTCATATTCAAAGTGTTATTTCTGTTGTTATTCTTATATCATTTCAGTGTTATTGTGGTGAATGTTCTGGTTATATTGCTATTATTCTGCCATTAGTAGCATTTTATTTCAATTTTGCATACATTTTATATCTGGTATACTACAGTTATGGTCATGGGTTGCTTTGATTTTCCCAAAATAACCTTCACCATGCCTTGTTTCACATTCAGATCGTGCATCTTGAGCTTCCAAAGCTCAAAGTTTTTTTACCGCTGAACTTTTCAACTTCAAACTTCGAACTCTGCACCTTAGCCATTAGAAAAAAAAATCTCCTAATATCCACTGCTTATAAAAAAAAACAAGACCTTTTAAATGTGAAGGAATAATAGTATTAACCTTATACTCAAAAGGTTGAACCCAAAAATTAATGGTAAAAAATGTTTTTGTTTTTTTTTTGAAATGTATAAAAATATCTTTATATCTTAATAAAAAATAAAAAAACCTTTTATTAAATCCACCATGTATAATGTATTTTCACTATATAAAGTGCATTCACCATTTAATTCATACATTTACTTTCACTCAACCTTTAAAAACAAAATTCAACCTTTCATACTTTCACCCCACTTTTATTTACCATGAGTTTACCATGCGAAGGAGATCCCTACTTTACCATGTGAATTAATTTAAGGAGATTGCAACATTTTGATTTAAAAGGATTCCACACCTCACGCTACCATTGGAGTGTGGGGAGTCCACACCTGAAGTAACATTGGAGTGCGGGGATATAAAAATGTCTACGCACTATTCCTTTTCTTTAACAACAGAAGTTTCAACATTTTTTCACGAGCGTAAGGCTAGGTAATAAGTCTATGCACCCTTCAAGAGGAAGCACCTGCGCACCCTTCAAGAGGAGGGACCTACGGGGATGTATAAATTGACGCATCCTTATATAGATTTCACTTCTGGCTCCTCCGAGAATGAGTCATAACCCTATATTATGTTGAGATTATAAACATATAGAGTAGATTATCACAAGTTGAATGTAAAGGATGTTATTGTATTTTTATTAGTATTGAGTTAGAGCCAATCTCATAAATATGAAAAGGTATAAAAAGTGCATTCATGTAACATATGAGAACAACCAATATAGGTCTTATTCATATCCTATACTAGGAGTAGGACCCTAATCAATAAGAATGAACCATCAATGTCATTATGAACAAATATGATGGAATTACTTCTAAGCAAAGAATGTAATGTAATTCAGAGTGTTCACAAGGCTTGTTGTGGTCTCATATCATATTATCTCATTACTTCATCATGTTCAACCCTATACAATTAGCTAGTATGATTAAAATAGGTTTGATTCATGGTTCTCTACACTACCTTTATCCCTATTGTTTCCATGATTCCAATTTTTAACTAAAAATTTAAATTTCCTAAAAATTTAAATTAGCAATAGTATTAGCAGGGAAGTGGATTTTTTGTCAAAGTTGTACTTATTTTGCTCCTACTGCAGCAACTACTATAGACATATTTTTGTATTTCAATCTTTTTGTCAGGTTTGTTAAATATTGTGATATGTACTAGATCCTTTATGGTGATGTTTCTTTACAGTTGTTGTCAGAGTCTAATTTTTTCCAGTTTGGGCACTATTTAGGGTAGTGGTGGCCATGTAGTAGTCATGCTTAGCACTTGGTCTCACTATTTATAGTTAGAATAGCTATTTTGTGTCCTGCCCTAAAGTTTAAAGTCTCTTCAGGCCTCTGTCTATTTTCTGCAACTCTGTCTATTTGTTTAGCGATTGTATGGATTTACTATGGATATGGGCCTTTGTTACCGGTTCTAGATCTACTTATCTTGTTGCTTGAGGTACTACATGGACATGGCCGAATATGACCATGTCCATGTACATTGACATACCCGAATCTGGGCATGTCCCTATAGATGAACAGGGCCATATTCATCTCTGTCCATGGACAGGGACAAGTCTGTCCCTATACATGGACAGGGTCGAATAAGGCCCTGTCAACATTATAAAAAAAAATTCTAAATTCTAATATTTAACTAAAAATTTAAATTTTCTAAAAATTTAAAATTTAAACATAATTGAAATTGTAAATTCTGTAATAGTCAGTGTAACACATAGCCTTTACTAAGATAAGGGAGATGGCCATATTCATCCCTATCCATGTACAGGTATAGGATTGAATTAAGGCCTTCCATTGTACATGGACAGGGTTGAATAAGGCCTCTTCAACATTCTAATTTTTTTTTCTAAATTCTAACTTTTAACTAAAAATTTAAATTTTCTAAAAATTTAAAATTTAAACATAATTAAATTCTAAAATCTGTAATGGTTATCATGTAACACATAGCCTTTAATAATCTAAGGGATAGAGCTATATTCGTCCCCATCCATGTATAGGTACAGGCCCGAATTCAGGCCTATCACTGTACATTGACAAGGCCAAATAAAGCCTTGTCAACAATCTAAAACTAAATTCTAAATTCTAATTTTTAAATAGAAATTTAAAATTTAAACATATTCCTTTACTAAGCTAAGGGATAGAGCCATATTTGGCCCTGTGAATGATCAGAATCTAGAACAGGGGTCAAAATTTAGATCAAAAATGAAATTGTTTGGAATCACCTCAAAACAAACACGTGCATAGCCCTCCTTGTCACGAACCCAAGGAAAATCGAACGAGTTCAAACAGAAGTTGGATGAGTGAGATATCGTGATCTGTTCAATTCACCAAACATGCAATAAAAAATTGTTGATTGTACAGTCCGTACAACTAATGTGGTAGAGTTCGTACAACTGACGTACCATGTCCATATGTTGATGTGGCAAGGCCATACGATGACATGGTAGAACCGTACACTGACATGGCAGGGCTGAGTTGGCAGATAGTTGGCAGTTTGGGCGAGTCATTGGTGGACACATGGAATTATTGTGGCGAATGGTTTGGTGCCACGTGGCCTAGGCATGGGCTACCACATGGAACCATTTTTTGCTTGTTTAAAATTATTATAGAGTCCGTGGGGATCGAACCCCAGACCTCCACCATACACCGAGCGCTTTGGAAATGGCCACACAACTGGTGCACCACACAATGTTTCTTGTTAAACATATGAGTTCATATATATTTAAAGTCGAAATATTTCATGGTTGGCATGAGGGTCAGGGCTGGGGATTAGCCCCAACCCTTGGTTTTGTGCACATACCCATGCATCCACGATACAAATATTTTTCACAGGAACCTTACCATATTATGGTTCTGTTACCCTCCACACTACATCACATTAACAAGGTTCCATTTAAATTTCCGTTTGGTTGATATCATTCAGTTTGCATCCAGTCCGAGGTTAGGGTGGTTGGTTACCACAGGATCCGATTCCAAAACCAATATTTGCAACTACATGTGGACTATGCATTAAAAAATTGTGGGGTGGTTACCATATGACCACCCAATACGACCTTAGGAACAGAGGTTTCAATGTCAAAAGGCCACGGGGCCTATTTTGGCATTGGGACGTCGCCATATGGCTCCCATGTAACCAACACCTCTACCGAAAAAGGTGCTTAGTTTCTGCTAATCGTCCTACAGTTTGTACCATTTTTTGGCTACACCTGGTGCTAGGTTTTAGCATGATATTAAGTGCATGAGCTAGGTTGGACATACAAAGGTGCATTTTGGCGAACGAGAGACCACAAGTTTGAAGGAGAAACTTCCAGGATGCCTATCTTCTTCATTTTTTGGCCAAATGAGGTGTCGAAAAAGCCCAGCAAGGGGTTTTTGGATGTTCTAAATCCATTGGCATTGTTTTCAAAGACATTTGACAACTTCTTTTGCAATTTGTTTACCATTGAAGTTTCAAAGAGCTTTAGGGAAGTTGAAGCCCTCATTGATTGAGGCCATGCTCAGAAGAGCCCAAGTTTGTTTTCTATGACTAAATAGTCATTTTTGGATAATTGTTATTCTCTGAACACATTGGGATAGGTTTCAAAGGAATTTGAGGACTTTTACAGGTGTTTTTTCCACAAGTAAGCTCTGGGAAGCTCAAGGCCACATGTAGAAGAGGTCATGTCCGGATGAACCATGATTCATTTTCAGAGTTTTATTAGTCATTTTTGGGGTTTTTATTTATTATGAACCCAATGGTACAGTCTGTAAATACATTGGAGTTGAGCAGTAGCTTGTAAAAGAATATTTGACAAACTAATCCTAGAGAGCCTAATCCATTGATGGAGACTCAAGGAGATGTAGCCTAGTTGGGGGTGAACTCCTTTATCATCTTGTTATTGTTGTGAGTTTTGTTGGTTTATTGCTGCAATTTATGTTTATAGTGTATTTGTTTAAAACACATATTTAACTTTTTAAATATCTCACACATAAATATTTAAAAGAAGCATGAAATTGACACATAAAACTTCTTGCATAACTAAGACATTGAGCAAGGTCCTGAAGTTTATTTTAATGAAGTAGAGGGTGCTTGCATAGCATAACAAGTCAGCCCCCTATTTTCAGATCAAGTGGTATCATAGCATAGTTTTTTCTCATGTGATTGCCATTGATAGCTAGAGATTTAGCTGTTGGTATTATTGTGCAGGTTTTGTGTTGAAGTTTGTTATTTTGCAAAGATGGATGAAGCTTCAAACATTGATAGTTCTCATATATCTTCATTATCCAATTTATTTGAAAAAGAGATGTTGAAAGAGTTTGTAACCATGAGAGATATGGTACAAGAGTTGTGGGAAGATAGAGAAGAGAGCATTGTCCTTCAAGAGCAGTTGATGGCCATGAAGGAGGAGAAGCACTAGCTTCTTCAAAAGTTGCATGAGATGGAGACTCAACTCCATGAGGCAAAGGAAACCCTTACCAAGTACATGCATGAACATGAGGTATGTAATGTTATCTTATCTTCAAATTCCTCTCAAGATGAATGCTTTGGTGTTTTTGAAAATCACACAAGAGGAATAGGGTCCAAGTTATTGTTAAAAATGGGCTATAAAGGTAGAGGATTAGGCAAGCATGCATAAAGAATTGTTGAGCCTATTGTTGTTGAAGAGAGACCCAAGTATTGTGGTCTTGGATATGAACAAAGAGATGGAGAAAATTCCAAACTTGAGGAGACAAGGGAAAAATTTTCAAGAAATTTTGTTTCAAGTTCAATCCCTCAAGCATGCAAAGCTTGTGCTCAATATGAATGCAAATGTGTGAAACAAGAGAGTTATGACATCCATGCAGAAAAGAACGTTGTTGTTGATCTTCAAAGGAGATCTTGTAACTCTTTAAATTCACCTCCTCAAGAAGGTGATAAAGGTGAATGTTGAAGGTATAATTCTGCCTATCATTCAGTTGCTTTTGATTATGTTAAACATGATAAATTTGTCAGAATATAGAATATGGTGTGCTCATTTTACCATTGACAATACCCTAGTCACCCAACCACAGGTCGAAGCCTCCCTCCGAGCCCCTTAACCTTGACTAAGAATTCCTACAGAAGCAAACCCTAGGCTAGATAGCCAAACAAGGAGTAGCGCATCAATCCCCAAGGATATCGCAACACAAAAGACTGATCAGATGTTCCAAACCCTAGCCAAGAGATATTCAAGCCAATATTAAAACTAGATGCTACTGCAGCTGCAGCTGCAATCCTCCTCCAAACCTTCGCACCAACTGCAACTGTAGTGAGCACCAACTGGGAAACTGCAATTCTGAGATGTTGTCAAATGAGAATTGGCGCCCTGTATTTATAGTAATCATGCCAGTTTTTTGGGGCCGACTTCTCCTTATGGGTATGTGTTTGTTCAGTATATTATTATTAATTCTGGCTGATTTCTTCTCTTAGAGGCTAATATCCTAATATAAATTTTCTTCTTGAGCCAACAAGGCTTCTAGGGTTATTAGCCAACTCATTAGGGTTTCTCTTGCTTCCCGGAGTCTTCTATTCTCGTAAGGTTCACATGTGGGGGTAAATGCCTGCCGCAACTACCATAATATTAACACTCCCTCCTAGCTAGAGAGGTATTTATGGGTAATGGACTTGAGCACAAAACATACCATTTACCCAGTAGCATCAATATAGTCATCTAGACTATTTTATGACTAGATCATGAGCATCACCATCACCATCAACTGCATCATCTCTTGAAACCATAGTTCATCTGAGTAGTTAGATATGATGTTGGATAAGTCACTCTCACCATGGAGTGATACAAGAGGAGTAAAATCTCTGAACTGTTTTCCATCTGGAAAATCTCTGTTCATCATTCATCTGAATGATCATCTCCAATAATCTCCTGATAGTCTTCAAGGCAATTAGAACAAGGATAGAACACACATGTGTCTATTCATAGTAGTACATAACTACAATCCAGTGGTTAACTACCACATCAAGTAACACACAAGTACTTGATCAAAAACATATAGTTGCGAGTAGTGAGACACATTCACTACAGTAGTCCTCATCTACTGTCATATAGTCTTCATAACAAACATATGAGAGCATCCTGCATAGAAACAATGTTATGATAAAAACTGTATCATCTGGGCCAATCTTTCACTCACGTCTGTGAGATATGAAAGAATGTTTGCCACCACAGTAGTCTTCATCTGTATAGAAACAATGTTATCATAAAAATTGAATCAACTGGGCCAATCTTTCACTCACGTCTGTGAGATTTGAAAGAGTGTCTTCCCTCAGTATAGAATATCAACAATGATCATCTGGGCCAATCTTTCACTCACATCTGTGAGATCTGAAAGAATGTTTTCCCTCAATATATAACATCAATAATAATCATCTAGGCCAATATTTCACTCACATCTGTGAGGTCTGAAAGAATGTCTATCCTCAACATAGAATATTAATAATAGGCTATCTACCCCATTCTTCTCAACCAAGGAAGAAGGATTGTTTCTGATTTTTGAACCTAGACCATTTCCCACCCTAGGCCATTCTTCTAACACTAAACAAAGTGTAACCTGGAGATAATGAGTCTGCCCTCGAGAAATGCTTGGACCATTCCTTACCCTGGGCCATTCCTATGACACTAAACAAAGTGTAACCTGGAGGGAATGAGTCTACCCTAAGGAATGACTGTCCTGGACTATTCCCCACCCTTGGCCATTCTATCGACACTAAACAAAGTGTAACCTGGAGAGAATGAGTCTGCCCTCGAGGAATAACTATCCCTGATTGTTGAGCCTGGACTACTCCCCACCCTGGGTCATTCCTCTGACACTAGACAAGGTGTAGCCTGGAGAGAATGAGTCTTCCCTCGAGGAGTAACTGTCTGGACCATTCCCCACCTTGGGCCATTCCTCTGACACTAAACAAAGTGTATCCTGGAAAGAATGAGTCTACCCTCGAGGAATGTTTGTCCTGCATCAACCTCCAAAATGGACGATTTTTTGAAACTGCTCACAACTGTGAACTTCGAAAGAATGACTGCTTGGTGAGGCGAACCATTCTACTTGACCACTACTCAGAGTGACTGCCAAGAAGAATGACTGTCCTAGACCACTCCCCATAATGGGAAGTCGTTGTCTATGATACATCAACAATAAGTCTGCCTCCCATGTTAACTATAATGGGAAGCCACTGTCCGTTAGAAATCTCAATCCACTTTCCAAACAGGAAAGCATCTGTCCAATCTGGACTTTTACAAAGATAAATTCTCCCTCCTAACTGGAGAGTTATTTCAATCACAAAAATAAATGTTTGTGTACCTTCTTCTAGCTTGGAGAGTCTTCTCGTCCGGTCAATAGAGTTATTTTCACAAGATCTAGCTTGAGTATGCAATTTCTTTCATCTTGAATATGGGATTTACCAAAATGTATTCTTATCTTCTCATCTGTGGAGATATATATTGGAGAATCACTTTCTCCTTTATGGACTTCATCATGGATAATGTAATTCTTGTACTATAGTTTGGAACACTGTGAAGGTTTCTTGTAGATGTGAACAATAGAGTATATCATAGTTGGAGGACTGGAACATATCCATGTGGCACTTCTTCTATCATTATGAGATCTGATCTTCTGAATAGTCATCTTGATGTTATAGGAAATCTTCACCACGCTTCTGCTATGCACTGGAGGTTCTCCACCAAGTTGTCTTCTTCTTATATGCATACAGGAGTATCTTTCTAGTTTGCCTCAAAGTCTTGAGATTGCTCTACATGCGCTCTTTAATCAATTTCTTCTGGAGAACATTCTTTGCATTCATATGATGTAGAATTCTGACTTATGGATGTTACAGATAATATAATGACTTATAAAGAGATAAGTCTGGTGTAATGGAGCAATCAATCATCATAGTCTCCTCCCTCCATTTGAGAGAACCTCTAGTTCTGGATCTCGCATTGCTTTCATTCATAAGTCTTTCGTACATTGTTCTTCATCATGACTTTCAGTTCTTCTCCTTGATTGCTTTTAGTGGGTTCATATCAGGCTGGTAATCTTGTGATTCTTTGATAGAATGAATGGTTGTTCTGGTTCTTCTTTCTTTCTTGTAATCCTTATGTTCCTCTTCATGTTTTTCTTTTACTTTTGGGTCCATGGAGTTTCTTATAGATTCCATGCCTTAGAGATTACACTTCTTACCTTCATCATCGATTCACGAATCTGGATGGACAACTAGGAATACTTTAAGGTTTCTCTTTGAAGAGGTCTTCTTCTATGGTTGAGCTAATCATGTGCTATCTTTCATCATTGTTACCATGGATATATACCTTTCATCATCTTCAATGGATCATAGGATTAGCTCCCTCCTAGTCCTTGCTTCATGTAAGAGTGCATATAATTAGCTCCCTCCATCTGATAGAGTCCATACTTCCATCTACATCCTTATGGTCTTCTACAATATATAATTGGCTTTCTTTGTCTAACAGAGTCCACGCTTCTGTCTTAGTTGTCGTCATAAGTCTTTCTCCAATTCCTCTTGATGTCTGACTTCTAAGTATCTTCATGATTGATTCATCTTATCTTGTAGTAGCTTCCACATGACTTGTATTTCATCCTTTCATATGTATTATGTAATGACATTCATCCTTGTCATGTTGTTCTTTCATAGGTATAGTCCTTCTTGGAACACATTATCTTCCAAGAGATAGATATACAAGATATGTATAGAGACGATGCAAGCAAGATATGTACAAGAAAATAAGAAGAGTGTTGTTACCCTTTAGTAGAAGACATATTTTCCATCGTGCTTAGTCTTCTTTGTTGGTTCCTTTTCTTCGGCAATCGATGCTTCATGTTTCTTCTTTCTTTTCTTTAGCTCGAGACACTAATTTCTGTAGTGACTGTACTTCTAACAGTTGAAGCATTGTATTTCTGAGATGTCTTTCTCTTGATTTGGCTTCCTCCTTAAACCAAACTTCTTTTTGTTTCTGAAGTTCTTGAATCTTGCTGTGAAGGCTTGATCATCGTACTTCTTTTGAGGTTTCTCTTTTGCAATGATCCTTGATTCTTCTTGAGCACAGCAAGTCCAAAGTTCTTCAAATGCCGGGTACTCCTTCCTTGTATTCATGCTTGCGGCAAATGCATCCCATGTCTTGGGAAGAACATTAAGTACTATGTTCACCAATTCCTTTTCTGAAGTGATCTCTTCAATAGCTTGTAGGTGATCTCTTAGCTAGAAGATCCTTAAAAAGTAGGATGTTATGTTGTCTTCATCATTCATCTTCATGTCACGGAGCTCATTCTTCAGACTCATAACTTGTCCAATATTTCTGACTGAGAAGAGATTTGTTAGGGCATCGTACATCTTCTTTCATGGGTCAAGATGGGAGATATAGGGTATCAGGTGGTCTTTTATGGAATCCACTATGATACTCATGGAATTTATGTCAACATATTTGAACTTCT
This sequence comes from Picea engelmannii, assembly GCA_009831015.1. Taxonomy (NCBI): domain Eukaryota; kingdom Viridiplantae; phylum Streptophyta; class Pinopsida; order Pinales; family Pinaceae; genus Picea; species Picea engelmannii. The sequence goes on from ML795804.1 coordinate 711,628, forward strand.
CCATAGCTGCAACGTTCTGCGGTTCCATCTCTTCTCCTTCTGTAAACTTTGGCTTCACGATCTTTCCTTTCACAATGTCCAACACTTTATTCTTAACAGGGATGAGGTCAATCCTTGTCTTCCATGCTCTGAAGTTAGAAGCTCCATCTAACTTGTTCTCAGACTTCATAGAGTTTGTCATGGCTTGCTTGACTTGGTCAAACCCTAGATTTGACCAGAAATCCAAACTTCACATCTTGGCCTTCTGAGAGTACCAGGAGATGCGCTCGGCTAGGGAACACTGATCTATCTAGAGATTAGGTCAATCTCGTCACTTAAGGTGACTTGACAAGAGGTTTAGGGTTTCTGCAACTCCTTTTGCTAGTAACCCTAGCTGCAGTGCTTTTGGAAGTTGCTCCTGCTAGTAACCCTAGCGGCAGTTCCTCAACGAGCTCAATGTCTAGCGGTTATGTTACCTTCTAGAGTTTTAGGCTAACTGAAGGGGGTGTGGGCCCATAACCTATTAGAATATATAATATGGTGTTCTCATTTTACCATTAACGATACCCTCGTCACCCAACCACAGGCCGAAACCTCCCTCTGAGCACCTTAACCTTGACTAAGAATTCCTCTGGAAGAAAACCCTAGGCTAGATAGCCAAACAAGCAGTAGCGCTTCAATCCCCAAGGATAGCGCAACAAAAAAGACTGATCAGATGTTCCAAACCCTAGCCAAGAGATATTCAAGCCAATACTGAAACTAGTTGTTGCTGCAAATGTAGCTACAACCCTCCTCCAAACCTGCGCACCAACTGCAACTGCAGTGTGCACCAACTGGGAAACTGCAATTCTGAGATGTTGTCAAATGAGAACTGGTGCCCTGTATTTATAGTAATCCTGTCAGTTTATTGGGGCCGACTTCTCCTTCTGGGTATGTGTCTTTTCAGTATATTATTATTAATTATGGTCGACTTCTTCTCTTGGATGCTAATATCCTAATATAAATTTTATTCTTGAGTCGACAAGGCTTCTAGGGTTATTAGCCAATTCATTAAGGTTTCTCTTGCTTCCCGGAGTCTTCTATTCTCATAAGGTTCACACGTGGGGGTAAATACCTCCCGCAACTACCATAATATTTACAAAATTTGCATGTAAAAATGGAAGAAAAAATCCATGTACATATTGTGGTTTATATAACCATCATGTTTCAAAATGTTGGAAAAGATTGACCACTTTCAAGAAACTTTACAAGCAAAGACAACTTGAAAAGAGGATGCAAAATATTTTCACTCATTGTCAGAAGAGGGGTCATCTCATTCACCAATGTCGGACATTGCATCCAACCACTCATCCACAACACAAGAAGCAGATGGATAAAGAGATTGGCAAGAATGGAAGAGGAGAGTCCATCATCGATGTGAGTCAAGATGATTCACAAGAAGACGATTTTCAGCAGAAAAATTCAACATTGAGTTGGCTTGGTAAGAAATGGTTAGATTTTTTGAGCAAGTAAGGATTGCATTTTCTGTTGTAGATGCACATTTCAGCCTTATGTATGCATTTATGTTGAGAGTATGACAAGTTGCAGTGATTTATCACAACTTGTATGATGCAAGTTGCATGTGAATGCAATTCGTTTGAAGGAATTCTTGTTTGTTGCACAACTTCGCCAGTAAGATGTAAAAGAGGGGTATGATGTTCACTTGTTATAGCCATATATCTTTTTCATATTCAACTCTTATGTACCCACATGTTTTCGGTTCATGTACTTATGTTTTTACTTGAAGGAGAGTTGAAGAGTCATGCACATGCATGTGTTTTTTTGTGTGTGTAAACAGTGAACTTGGTGATAGTTTATCCTGAATGACTCATGATTGTAACATGATTGAGTATCATGAATGTCGACTTGTCATTTTTGGAAGGTTGATATGTTTCAAATGAGTCTCGACTTGTGTTGATGTTGTCTTGATGACTCTGTTGTGTCAATCATGTTTTTCAACTTATGTCTAGTCGATGGTGTTTGTTGGCTTGTAAGTTGATTTTGAGTACACCAAGATGCAGGAAAACACCATGTGCTTTGATGAAGTATAAGATGCGACCAATTTATTGAAGAGCCAAAAGACTTTGTTGGCATCATTTTTAGTCTTGTATAAATTTGTTTTCAAGATTGATGGTTTTCTTGGTTTTTGACAAGATGTCACAGGAAATTTTTTGCAGCCATTGTAGAGAAGATTGTTTTGATGCCAAAGAGTTCACAAGAGGGACTTGATTCTCACTGGGAAGGCTGGAAGTCTTCCAAGCACAAAGATAACAGTGGGTCAGCAACAGCCAGAGAACAGTGGTTGAGGGACATAGCCAGTTGCAGTGCAAGGCATGTCAAGGTATCCAGGTGATTGTCAAAAAGACTTTTCAAGTAGAATTAGTTGATAGAACTTGGAAGTAGAAGAGTATTGAAGCTCAAGCAGATAATCATAATCTTTTGTGGGTCCAAAATCCTTTCAGTGGGAAGGTGTGATCAGAATCTGGACCAGGGGTCAAAATTTAGCCCAAAAATGAAAGTGTTTGGAATTGCCTCAAAACAAGCAGGTGCATAGAAATCGTCGTCATGAACCCAACGCAAATCGAATGGGTTCAAACAAATGTCAGATGATTGAGATATCACGACCTATTCGATTCGACAAACAGGCAAAAAAAATTCCTGACTGTACAGTCCGTACAGCTAACGTGGTAGAGGTTGTACAAATGACGTGGCATGTCAGTATGTTGAAGTGGCAGGGTCATACAATGATGTGGCAGAGCTGTATGTTGACATGGCAGGGCTGAGTTGGAAGACAACTGGCATTTTGGGTGAATCATTGGTGGACACGTGGCATTATTATGGAAAATGGTTTGGTGCCATGTGGCCTAGGCATGGGCTGCCATGTGGCACCATGTTTTGGTTGTTTAAAATTATTATAGAGTCCGTGGGGATCGAAACCCGGACCTCCACCATAGACCGAGCACTTTGGAAATGGCCGCCCAACTGGTGCACCACACAATGTTGCTTGTTAAACATATGAGTTCATATATATTTAAAGTCGAAATATTTCATGGTTGGCACAGGGGTCAGGGCTGGGGCTTAGCCCCAACCCTTGGTTTTGTGTGCATACTCATGCATCCATCATACAGAGCTTTTATGTGGGAACCTTACCATATTATGGTTACATTACCCTCCACACTACATCACATTAACGAGGTTCTATTTACATTCCCGTTTGGTTGATGTCATTCGGTTTGCATCCAGTCCGAGGTTAGGGTGGTTGGTTACCACGGGATCTGGTTCCAAAAACAATATTTGCAACTACATGTGGACTATGCATCCAAAAATTGTGGGGTGGTTACCATATGACCACGCAATACAACCTTAGGCATGGAGGTTTCAACGTCCGACGGCCACGGGGCCTATTTTGGCATTGGGACATGGCCATATGGCTCCCATGTAACCAACACCTCGCCCAAAAAGGCGCTTAGTTTCTGTTAACCATCCTATAGTTCGCACTGTTTTGTGGTTGCACTCAGTTCTAGGTTTTAGCACGATAGTGAGCACATGAGCTAGGTTGGACGTACACAGGTGCATTTTGGTGAACCAGAGACAACAAGTTTGAAGGGGAAACTTCCAGGAGGCCTATCTTCTTCATTTTTTGACCAAATGAGGTGCCGAAAAAGCCCAGCTAGGGGTTTTTGGATGTTTTGAATCCATTGGCACTATTTTCAAAGACATTTGAAGACTTATTTTGTAGGTTTTTTACCATTGAAGTTTCAGAGAGATCTAGGGAGCTTGAAGCCCTCATTGACTGAGGCCATGCTCAGAAGAGCCCAAGTCTGTTTTATGTGACTGAATAGACATTTTTGGCTAATTGTTATGATTTGAACACATTGGGATAGGTTTTGGAGGCATTTGAGGACTTGTATAGGTGTTTTTTCTACAAGGAAGCTTAGGGAAGCTCAAGGCCGCATGTAGAAGAGATCATGCCCGGATGAGCCATGATCCGTTTTCAGAGTTTTATTAGTCATTTTGGGGGTTTCATGTATTCTCAACCCAATGGTACATTATATAAATCCATTGGAGTTGAGCAGCAACTTGTAAAAGAATCTTTGACAAACTAATCCCAGAGAGCCTAGTCCATTGATGGAGGCTCAAGGAGATGTAACCTAGTTGGGTATGAACTCCTTTATCATCTTGTTATTTTTGTGAGTTTTGTTGGTTTATTGCTGGAAGTTTTGTTTATTGTGTATTTTCTTAAAACAAATATTTAACTTTTTAAAGATATCACACATAAATATTTAAAAGAAGCATGAAATTGACACATAAAACTTCTTGCATAACTAAGACATTGAGCAAGGTCCTAAAGTTTATTTTAATGAAGTAGAGGATGTTTGCATAGCATAACAAGTCAGCCCCCTATTTTCATATTAGTCCATGTACAGGTATAGGACCAAATTTGGTCTTATTACTGTACATCGACAAGGTCGAATAAGGCCCTGTCAGCAATCTAAAAATGAATTCTAAATTCTAATTTTTAAATAGAAATTTAAAATTTAAACATACGCCTTTACTAAGCTAAGGGAAAGGTCCATACTCGGCCCTATCCATGTATAGGTACAGGCCCAAATTCAATCATGTCATTGTACATGGACAGGGTCGAATAAGTCCCTGTCAACATTCTAAAAAAAAATTCTAAATTCTAATTTAAAATTCTAAATTCTAAATTCTAATTCAAAATTTCCTAATCTAAACGTACCTGGACCAAACACGCACAGCTCCAACATCCGCCCACCTGCTACTCCAACATCCACAACACCGCCCATTCGCAGTAAATACTAAACGTCTGCCCGCAGCAAACAACAAACACCAAACACCAAACGTCCGTCCAGAAGACCGCTCTCTTGCAACAAACAAAAAACAACAAACACCAAATGTCCACCCGTAGCAAAGAACAATAAAACAACAACAACACTAATTCTTTCGGTCGGAATATTTTTTCGCCAAAAATATGTTAGCGGATGAAAAATATCCGTCCGACAAAAATTGTACACAAAAAATTGAGGGTGTCATCATGGTACCATTCAAAGTTTCGGTTGAAATATTTTTTGACCGAAAAAATTGGACTTTCGGTCAAAAAAAAAAATTAGTTCAGCCGAAAAAATGTCTTTCAGAATTTTGGAGACCCGATTCTCATGAAAGTGTTACCCACCTTCACAAATTCACCCTTACATATGGTATCATAGTTGTAGGTTAAAACACTTATCCCTGATCATGATTAGCATAATAGCAAATATCTGGTTGGAGAAAAACTAAGGAGTAAATTGTTTATTGTTATAAATAGACTGTTTCAAATTTTTGTAAACATGTCCACACACAGTTGTGAAGAAGAAAGACCTAAAGGAAATAATAATGAACAACCTCATAAGAATCTGGAACTCCCCAGTGAAAGTAGCTCAACAACACGAGTTTTGGAAACGATGAGAAATCTAATAGTAGAGTTACAAACATTCAAGGTTGATAATGAGAAATTAAAGAAAGCACACAAAGATCAACACAAAATAAATGTTATGTTGTTACGGAGCATAGCAAAAAACAAGATCCAAAAGAATAATTATGTGGATGAAGAAGTGAGTAAAAACTCTTCAATGGATTCAAGCAAAGGAACTGAGAAAGAAAAAAGTTCTTCTAATGACATGCACATGACTGGAAACAAAGTACCTACAGTGAAGAAACGAAAATAGATGGATCACTTCGATGCAAAGTTTAAGAACATTAAACCTTCAATGTTTCATGGAGAGTCTAGAATAGGTAAAGAGGTAGAAGCTTGGTTACTTGACATAAAGAAATAATTTCATATTTACAATTACTCTAGTAATATGAAAGTGAGGATGGATATCTATAATAAGAATGGTAAAGATAGTATATGGTGGTAGGACTTAAAACTAGTCAAAGGACTAAAATAAAATAAAATGGGATGGGAGGATTTTAAAAAATATTTTAGGAAACAATATTTGTATGAAAGTTATTGTGAAAGAAATACTAAAGAATTATGAGTTAACATTAGGAAAGATGTCAATGGAATGTATCATTACCATTTTTTTGGAACTATCATGGTTTGTGCCTTATATAAAGGAAGATAAGCTAAAAGTTAAAAGATTTCTAAGTTTCTTACCTCAGACATATAAGGAAATAATAGAGTTTGAAAATATAAAAACCTTGACCAAAGTACTACGAAGGGAAAGAATATGTTATGAACAATACAATTAACGATATGAAAATTCAAAAGAATGGAAAGAAAAGAAGTAGGAGAAACTCAATCAAAGGAAAAAGGGTTTCAAGCCATCACCCTTCCGTAATATGTCCAAAGGACATAAAGAACATAACTCATTTAGAAAATCACCAAATGTAAAAGGAAACAAGTTAGTTAATTTTGTATTCAATAAAAAGAAATGATAATCCTAGAGAAGCATTGAGATGTTGAGGATGTGGCGAACCACATTTGTTGAGAAACTGTCCATACATAAATGCTACAAACAAAACTATTCAAAACATACAAGAAGCTTCAACAATTAGAGATATTGTAAAAAGTATTCATAGAATCAATGTATCTTTGGATGGAAGACAAGCATATCATCAATACATCATTTTGGAAATTGAAGGTAAAATTCATGACAAAAAAAATTATATTTCAATTGACCCAATAGATAGTTTAAGTTATCTTGCTCCATTTTTGGTAGACTCAAGGAAGCTAAAAAGGGTAAAACATACTAAATATTTGTTAGTACAATTAGAAAAGTGTCACCAAGTGACATATGCACCTCACTAAGTGTCGCATTCACTGTCGAAAATGTCATATGCACCTTCCCAAGTGTCACATTCACTTTTTGAGGTGTCTCCACCCCTTAACACCATTAAAACAGTTGCTCATGACCCGTAATTTATAAAGGAGGAGGAGTGGAACTCGAGGGATGATTGACAACCTTTCCTTTAGGTTGATTACCTAGAGGAGTGTCATATGTATTTTCTCGATTAGTGACATTAAATGTCTTAAGCATGTACACCTTAGAGGAACTTGTGGAAGCATCCCCATGGTGGGAATGATCTTATTTTCCTCCTTGTGTAGGGGCAATATTTTTCACAACCAAATGTTGTTTCTAAACTGGTTGGGAGGAACCCTTCAGATATTTGGAGACAACCTCATGATGAGGGAATTATTTCATGTAGTGGTCTTCCTCACAAATGATAAAACTAGATTTAGGATTCCTAGTCAGTTGAGTATGAACAGTCTTAAGAATATCCTGCTCATTAGAATTTTTCTTGGATTTACCCTTGTTTTTCCTCTTACCTCCTGGTTTTTGAGATGAAATGGATTGGACCATATTCACCTCATAGGTTTGAGCATGAGAGGAAGTAGTGTTGGTGTTTGGAACGAAACTGGATTCCAGAGTGGGTCTTGATGGATCGTTCGACGAACGATCAATGCTAGGGATTAGATCATAAAGTGTGTCGAACTGGGAGTAGATGAATGGAATCATCCATCAAAGTCTTGCTAGATTTAGGGTTCTTTGAAAGTGAGTTCCAAGTAGAACCTATATGCATTCTGGATAGGAAACAAACAATACCTCAAAATAGAGTAATGACCTAGGTAAAAGTGAAATGGAAGCACTTTGGTTTGTAGGAGGCTACTTGGGAGTTGGGAGATGAAATGATGAAAACATATTTAAATCTATTCCAAGTGGTGACTTGAAGCAACTACTAACACTCATGACAATGTTATTATAAAAGGGGAGAGGATGTAATATACTTAAGCATTAAACATTTTATTATATAATTTCCATTTATCGAAATTCATACTTGATTTTTTAAAGAAATTTAACTCTTATTGTTTAAATTGTTGTACAAGAGTTTGACTTGCCAAATGTCCTCTCTTGATGGACAAATGTAAGAGAAACACATTTTAATTTAATAAATGTAGGAAATTGATGGAACACCCAGGTTAAAAATAGTTGATTATGACTCCATGAGTGGGGAATATGTTAGAATTAACTGAGATCTGGATTTGACAAGTGTCAAAAGTTAAGATTTGTCACTAACAACCCCTAAAAATTAGGGATTTCTGAAGTTGTGAATTTTTTAGGGAAATGTATTGCATGAAAAAATCCTAGACACAAAAGGAGTAAATACAACATATGTGGGAGGGAGGATGTTGCTTAGTATGTTGGGAAGAAATGTAATTGTATGTTGTGTGAGCACAGAAGTGTTAGAAAAATAATACTAAATTGTACAAAGGTACATTGGCTAAGGAGTGGAGCTTCGTTCTCCATTATGGAGTCATAGTCAGATTATATATATCTTAGTCTACCAATCTATATTCATGTTGTTCAATGATTTTTGTTTGTTAGCTACATAAATAGTTTAATATATGAGTATGTGTACTACATAGTTTAAAGTGGTCACTTTTCATTACACATAAATTTCAGAATTAAGGAGTTTTGCATTTCAGTTACAAATTTATGAGAGAAAAGGGGTTTTTATAAAAATACATCGACAAAGTTTTCTATTAATTTTTGAGCGAACACAAACACAAAGTGTGCAATGAGAGACTTTTGATATATATATATATATATATATATATTAAATTACAAAATTTATAAAGTTATGACATAAACTGTATATAATCGTATTTGGGTCATTGTTTTGTTCAAAATATAGAATAGTCTCTGTGAAGAAATGAGGAGAATACAATTAAAGATACATGATGGGAGAGATTTTATATCCAAATCTTAACCCAAGCGCTTGAGTACCTTTAACTTAATTCTACTATGATTGGATTGCGACGATCTGAACCTGTAGAAAGTAGACCAAGGTATGCATGATGTAAATTGTGGCATAGTGATGAATAATTTGTTTAAATAATATCTGGACTTGCCGTCCACCTCCGTAGCCGTATTCCCGATTGCAGACCTGTGATCTCACAGCTGCTCTTCCCGTATATCAAGTACATTTGCTTGTTAGATTAACAAAGGACTTAATATGGTAACTATAATGAAAAGATGAGTTGCTTTTAAGAGTAAAAATAAAAAATTACCTGTATC
>ML795804.1:735319-748913 GCA_009831015.1 Picea engelmannii
ATATGTTGGTAGACAAAGATTTGTGGATCATAGTGGATCCAAGTACTACACCTATAGGAACATCAACAAATGATTGGAAAAAGTTGGATCAGAAGGCAAACAAAACAATTCGGTTATTTCTCTTAGATTCGGTATTACTAAATGTGTCAGAGGAATATACAACCAAGGAATTATGGGATAAGTTGGGGACTTTGTATCATTCTAAGTCCCTTGTAAAGAAATTGTTCCCGGAGAAGAAACTGTATAACCTGAGGATGAATGATGAAGAATCGGTGATAGAGAATATGAACACCTTCAATACAGTGGTAAGTCCATTATTATGCATTGATATTAATATTTCTGATGAAGACAAGTGTATCAGTTATTGTCAATTTTACTAGACTAATGTGATAGTCTAGTTGTGGTCATACGTAGTAATACAACTAATTTATGTTTCAATGATTTGGTCTCATCCTTATTGTTGGAGGATATAAGGTGGAAGAACATAGAACGATAGAGAACAAAAGAATTATTTGAAAGAGGATGATCCCAGGAAAGAAATAAATCTAAGTCCTCAAGTGGGAGATCTAAATCTAAGTGTAGATTTAAATCACCTGGAAATTTTGTAAAGGTTTGTTGGAGATGTGGAAAATAAGGGCACTACAAGAAGCAATGTAGATCCAAAATTTTATAGAGGGGGAAGGTATATGAAGATGCTCCTTCTATAGAATAAAAATCCTCCTTGGAAGAAGGATGAGATGTGTACATGGATTCTTCAAGAACACTTGAAGATCATGAGGCATGGTTGTTTGACTGAGGAAAATCCTTTCATATGACTCTCTACAAGTAGTGGTTCTTTGAGTATGAAAGCTATGATGGAGGTAATGTTTTCCTAAGTGATGAATCGATAGCCAAAATCATATCACGAGAAAAATTCAAGTTGAAGGTCATGGATTGAAGGATTAGAGAACTCCCTAGTGTTCTGTTCATCTTAGTATTGTCTAGAAATTTGATTTTTGAAAAAAAAAAATGGATGATGTAGGGGTAAAGCCATTGTTTCATGAAAAAACCTATAGGATGGTTCAAGGATAAATGTTGTTGCTAAATGGATTTCAGTTTGGAAATATGTATAAGCTACAAGGAAACACTATTATTGATGGGTGTAATAGTTCCATTGTTCCTGAGATTGGATTTGAAGAAGAAAAAACTCCTAGAGTCTATGGAGAAAAGACTATGTTGTGGCATCTAAGACTAGGGAATATTGGAGAGAAGGGCCTTCAAATACTACATGGTAAAGGTATAATTAAAGGTATGTATAACTAGTATTTGAATTTTGATTTCTATGAACATTTTCTATATGGGAATCATAATCATGTAATATTCCCCTCTGGTACAACGAGGGAAGAGGAAATTTTATAGTTGGTACAAAATGATGTGTTTGGACCTGTGTTGATTCTGTCACTGAGAAAATATATGTAATTTGTCTCATTTATAGATGACTTCTTGAGGAATACATGGATATATTTCCTTAGGGAGAAATTTAAAGTCTTTGAAAGGTTTAAAAAAATTAAGGCTCTTGTGGGGAATTAAACAAGGAAAATAATTAAGGTGTCGAGGATGGATAATGGTGGATAGTTATGCATAAATGAATTCAAATAATTATTTAAGAAGTTTGGTATAGAGAGGAATAATAATACTCCATATACACCTCAATAGAATGGAGTTGCAGAAAAGATGAACAAGATGTTGATGGAGACAACAAGATCCATGCTCAGTGGTGTTGTGTTAGGACAAGAATTATGGGAAAAGGTAGTGAGTATTGCATGTTACTTGGTCAATTGATCACCCTCACCAACATTGGATAAGAAGACTCCACACGAGGTATGGACTCGTACAAAACCCTCTCTAACACATCTCAGAGTATTTCGGTGTGATTCCTATGTTCATGTTCCAAAGGAAAACAAGAGTAAGCTAGATAAAAAAATATGAAAAGTGTATCTTAATTGGGTATAAATATGGCCTAAAAGGTTATAAGCTTTGGAACCTAAAAACTAAGAAGATACTATATAGTTGAGATGTGGTATTTATATAAATCAAATATGTTTTCAAACATGAATTCCTTGTTGGAGAACTTTCTATTTTCAACACACTAGTTCAATGGGATTTAACTAACTACTTCTATTTTAGACTTTATAATTTTATATCATCACTATTATGTATGCATTTCTAAGATAGGATGTCATTTCCTATATGAGTGAATATCACTCACTCATTGAACAAATCATAATATAAATCGATTCTCATTCTTCATATTGTATCTCTCTTCCTTTTCTTGATATGATTTGTTTGTGTATGCTTTACCTAGGTCTCATGTGTAGGTTTTCATGAAACACAGACATGGTATCAAAGCCAAACTGCTTGGAGCAACCCAGACAAGCCAAAGAAGAGAGGAAGAGGATTTAATTATTGAATCAACCTAGTTTCCTCCATCGTCACAACCTATCCCTGTCGAAAGGTGAGATAATTGGAATTTTCACAGCCTATCCCTATCGAAGGGTGAGACGGTCACACTCACACTTAAGATTTTTTTTTTTTAGGAATCGTCGTAGCCTATACATAGTCAAGGTGAGATATCGTCACAATGTATTATTCACCTTAGGTGAGATGATTCATTTTTTCACAATATTCTCACTTTATCCTTCTCTATGGTGTGATGATTCAACATAGTTGCACTATATCCTTCTTTAGGGTGCGATGATTCAGTCTACCCTCTAAAAAATTGGTTTTGTACAGTAAAATAGCCATATCTCGAAATACAATCTAGGTCGGGTTGAAATTTTGACCAGAGACGTATAACATAGGGATGTTCATGCTCACCAAAAATCTCCAAAACCCACATCATAGTTTAGGAGATATAGTTGTTTTATCAAATATATAGCTTCCATAGAACCGTTTGTCATATCTCGGAATCCACGATCTGGGTTTTCAGGATATTTTCAGAATAAATATTAGGTATGGAGACGATGTAACTTCTTCAATCAAGTCTGTTGATAATACTCACACCGTACAACTATTTTGAATGGATGTCAAAGGTCACATTCCCACTCAAAAGTAAAGGACTGTATAATTTGACGATGGTGATAGAAACATAACCTACATTAAATAGAAGAACCGTAAGGATTAGGCCACAAGACTAATTATTGATTTAGTCTCCACTGATATATGGTTTCATGTTTCCGCATGAAAGACTCCCAATGAGATCTGGACCACCTTGGAAGGACTCTTTAGAAAGCAGGATGAGATGTGAGGTCATATGCTTGAGGTAGAGTTGAATCGCTTAGACCCTAAAAGTTTTGATAATATACATGATTTCTTTACTAAGTTTAAGTATTTGATATTGAGCTTGGGTTAATGTGGTATTGACAATTCTACACAAGAGAAACAACTTATTCTAACAATCTTGGCTAAGCTAGGACTAAAATACATTGTATATGTCTCCAATTTCCATTCTAAAAGATGTCTTTAGGGAGAAAATTGGAAAATTCCTACAATGGCTTAGTCCATTGAGTCTCTCACACAAGAGAAGACAAAACTCATAAATATGGGCCTCATGAAATATCCCAAAGCACATGCACTCATCATTCATGATGGAAAAGGGTTAGCCAATCAGAAATCGAAATTAAACGGGATGGAGAAACAAAACAAGAAGGAGGGATATTCCAAACCCTTTAATGACTCTTCAAGTTCCAAATACTCTTCGGATTCCAAGAATAAGAAGAAGGGAAAGAAATGTAGTTACTGCAATAAACCGAATCATGAAGAATCCACATGCATAAAGAAATAGATCAATTTTATGGCACAAGCACTTGAACATAACAACCTTGGAAACTTCATTCCATAGGGATTCAAGAAGAAAAAGGAAGAATATCATTCTCCTATGAAACGTAATCATCATTCTCTTGTTGCAATTAATTCCTCATATGATTCATGGATTATAGATTCTAGGGCATCCCATCATATGGAAGCGAAAGAGGGATTTTTCTCTTCTTTGAGGCCATGCTCAAGACCCCCTATTCTAAAGGGGGATGATACTCTAGTAGCAGTAGAAGGAGAAGGGAGAGTGGAATTCCATAATGGAATTTTTGAGAGTTTTTTACATGTTCCAAATATTTCTATGAATCTTCTCTCAGTTTATTAGATCACTTAGAAAGGTAAAAATGTTGAATTGAAATCAGATTCAGTTTCACTAATTGGCATGCATGACAATTCCATCATTGCAATTGGTGAGGTGGATCACAAATCAAGGTTGTATAAATTCATTAAGTTTTTTTATGATGACTCCTCTTTTCTACTTACACATAAGGAGAGTACTTTGCATGTGCCTCCAGTGAAACATGCATATATTCTTGTGCTTCCATCAATTTCAGACATCGGAGATGATTCCATACACTCAGATTATGTACATGGAAATAAGAAAGTAGTACATACAAATAAGAATCCAACACTGAAGCTTCAACAGATGCCCAAGAAGGCACAATTCACACTTCAGGAAACATGTATCCTTGTAGGGAATCCATTGGATTCAAGGAGGACTCGATCCCAGCATGAGGAGCCTTCTCATATACTTTTATCTTTAGAAACATCGATGCCAATGAATTTCTATATGATTCAATATTTTGATCCACATACCTATAGTTATCCTATTGGAAATCCACTAGGAAGAATCCATGCATGAGGAGCATAACTCTCTTCCAGAGAATCAGACTTGGCATCTGATTCCACTTCCACTAGAAAGGAATATTTTCAGGGATAGATGGGTCCATAGGATCAAGAGGTACAAGGCTAGATAGGTTTCCAAAGGACTTCATCATATCCATAAATATTTCTACATCTTCACGAAGACTTCCAGTGAACATAAGTTTCATACTTTGAGGGATAGTCTTGTAGTGAAGAGCAAAGTTGCATAACGATTGCCTTTTCTTCTTGTGATGCATTTTCTTTTGAGGGGGGGGTTTCTTCCCACGTGGTTTTCCCTCTTTATTCATTTTTATTTAGTGTTCATTAGATTCATTGTACATGAGTACCTAATATGGCCTAGTAGACCAGACTCATTTTTTACTCCATAGTGATGTTCATGAGGGGTGTTGGAGAAATTTCTATTTTTGGCACACTAGTTCAATGAAAGTTAACTGACTACTTCTATTTTAGAGTTTCTAATTTTAGACCATCACTATTATGCATGCATTCCAAAGATAGGATGTCATTGCCTATATGAGTGAATATCACTCACTCAATGAATAGATCATAATATACATGTATTCTCATTCTTTATATTCTATCTCCCTTTTCTTTATAAGCTTTGTTTGTGTATGATTTAGCTAGGTCTCCTGTGCAGGTTTCCATGAAACAATGATAGTCCTACCAAGGAAGGAAGAACCAAATAAAATATAGTTTGAGTTGAAGGATGATGAATCAGAATCTATAGAAGAAAAATAATCAGAAGAAGAAGATCCTCATACTCTCTTAATGAGGAGATCGATTTTAGAAAGAAGGAAACCATAAAGGTATACTCCACATGATTTATGTTCAATTTTTTGTTTTTTTCATTACTGATGATAATCCTAGAACTATTAGGGAGGAAGTGTACTCACAAGATGGAAAAATCTGGAAAAAGGCCATGATTGAAGAAATGGAAGCCTTGGAAAAGAATGAGGCTTGGGATCTAGTGGAGTTACCATCTAGAGGAAATCTTATTTGCAACAAATGGGTGTTTAATAAGAAGTTGAATGCAGAGGGAAAAGTAGAGAAATACAAAGTTTGGTTAGTAGAAAAATGTTATTCACAGGTAGAGAAAATTGAATTTGGAGAGATTTTTTCTCATGTTTCGAATTCAAATTTGATTAGATTTAATTTACGTGTTGTTGTTGCGTTTACTTTTTAAGTAGAACAACTAGATGTGAAGACAACATTCCTATATGGGTATCTAGAAGAATAAATCGACATAAGCAACCAAAAGGATTTTTTGTGAAGAGAAAGAAAGAGATAGTATGCAAGATGAAAAACTCATTGTATGGGTTAAAACAATTACCAAGGATGTGGCATCAAAAATATGATACTTATATGTTAGGACTTGGCTTCGCAAGGAGTAAATAGGATCATTGTGTGTATTTCAAATTTATTGGTGATCATCTTATTCATTCTGTCTTGTATGTGGATGATATGTTGTTGATAGGAAACAACAAGGAGACTATCTAGGATGTGAAATCTCATTTGTCATCTAAGTTTGACATGAAGGATCTTGGTGCTACAAATTTCATTTCGAGCATGGAAATTAAAAGATATCAGGAAAACAAAAAACTATGTTTAAATCAGAGGAAATATTGGAGAGGTTTAATATACATAAATGTAAACTGATCAAGGTTCCTATTCTTTTGGGTGTAACATTATCTGCATATTAGTGTCCCAAGAGACAAGAAGACGAAGATGAAATGTCTTTTGTTCCATATGAAAGTGAGTTTGGAAGGTTTATGTATGCAATGGTATATACTAGAAGGTACATTGCATATGAAGTGGGAATTTTGAGCAAGGATATGCCAAAACGAGAGAAGAAGAATTGGACAACAATAAAGAGGGTTTTCAGGTATTTACGTGGAACTATTAGTTATGGATTGTGATATTAAGGAAGAAAAAGATTGGACAAAGTGTTGGACATACATGGCTTTGTGGATGAAGACTAGGATGGATATTTGGATCACAAATGATCTACAAGAGGGTATGTGTTTAACCTATTTGGAGGAGAAATCGGTTGGATGAGAAAAATGAAATTTGCAGTGGCACTCTCAAGTACAAAATATGAATACATGGTAGCCACTCATGCAAGAAAGGAAAAAATATGGTTACAGAGGTTGTGTTTAGTTATTGGGTTGGTACAACAAGCTATAAATATATATTGTGAAAGTCAAAGTGCAATCTTGCTCATGAAGAATCAAACTTATCATTCAAAGACAAATTATATTGACATTCAATATCACTTTGTGAGATACATGGTTGAAGACAAGAATCTGTTGTTGATGAAGGTGGAAACTTTGGATAATGTTGCACATTCATTAAAAAAAATGCAAGGATTGAAATTTTTTGTTGGTGTAGAGGATCTATGAGCATTTTTTCCTTGGATTGTTGACTCCGTAAACCTGTAACCCCCTATATGAAAAGAAAACAACAAGTGGGAGAATCTTGGGTATGTGTTATATTCATTACAATATTGGTCCCATGTACTATACACTGATATGGTATCCTGAAGGGGTAAGGAATTTGGGGGTGGTATCCCCACAAAAAAATATTTTGGTGGTTTTTTGCGACCATTATTGGTGGATTTTTGTATATGTTTTTGACAGTTTTTTGGCACATTGTTATTATCGATGGTTTTCTAATTTCGATTAAGGAATTAGGGTTTTTGACTAATCCCTTTCAATACATTAGGGGTTTGGATTTCGTGAGATCCTATATGTATATTGTAATCAATGAAGAAAGATGATGAATAGAAGATTAAAGGTGTGGTTCTAAACAACCTGCTAGTTTTCTCAGTTTGGGTTTCCAAGGTAAAAATATATGTGTAATGTGTGTATGTGTATGAAATTGTATCTTTCATGTTTTTATTAAGAATATGTTTTCAGAAATTAATTGTACAATTTAAAAATCTACATTATCAATGTATTTGACATGACCAACTAATTGTGCAGATTGGTTTGGACAGAAGTTCATAGTTTTCCATAAACAAATAAAATTGTTTTCCAAAAAGAATCGAATTAGTAAAAGTGTTAAACATGTTTCCATAATTTAAAAGTTTACCCAAAATAAATTGGACTAGAAAAAGAAGGCAGGTAGTCAATGAATGCAACTTGTCCAACATTTCATTGTTTTATGGCGCTTGATTTTTTTTTAAATTTCACTTTATAAGTGAAGTTTGGTTCTTAATATTGGGCAAATGGTATTTATTGTTTGCATTGATTAACTCCTACTTTTATTGTGTGCTTAAGATATGCTATATTTATCCTTTTTTTAAATAAATCATGATGAATCTATGAAATTTAAGATGAAAGACATCATGGTGTAATATTGCCTCAAATACATTATGTATTTAAACTACTTTTGTAGAGAAGTAGTGAGCACCATGGTTGGGTGCCTAGGTGTCTCGGTAGATGGAAGTATGTCCATGGGATGACCATTTGTTTAGTCTTTGCAGTCAAATTCAATTTGATATCTTCGTCTGAAGGGATCAAGTGCAGGTAAAATCTCAACATGGATTGTTGTCGAGTTAGTTCTGGAGTTGGGGATTTGGGGAACCGTCCCTCATTAGTTGTTGAAGATGTATGATTTTTATGCTAATGATCTTAAACAACAAGTATGTGAGTTTTTATCCATTAATTGACTTCAAAAGATTTGTGATTCACCAGTTCATGGAGGGAACTTGGGAGTTCAACTTGTGAGCTACATCTTTATGAGGGTTAAGAGACAACTTTGTTGGAGTAAGTATCCTGAAAGATTTCAAAATGGTTAATATATGTTGATGAAGACCTTACTTGATAGAGATACGAAAAAATACTCATTAAGGGAGGGTACTAGAGTAATTAACTCATACTTCTCTTATGCGATTAATATGTGATATTCTTCATCATATTATTAAGATTGTGGTTTGCTAACTGTACTGTAGAGACTATCTCTATGTGATTTATTTTCTTTTTTATTTAGGATTTTGTTAAATCCACGAGAGATCCTAGATCCTATTTAGATGTGTGGTTGAGAGATTCTCTGGACATCTCTTTCTATGTTGAGAATATGTTAGATCTGATAACAACTTGTTAACTCTATATAGTAGAGTCACAATATATTGTAAAGAATTAAATTATTCAATAGAGTTTTTTTTTCCTGTATGTAAAAATGTCTCATCTATTATATGTTATTTTCCTCTAAGTTTTAATATCTCTAAATGAATCAAAGGGATTCACACTCTTCATTTCTATGAATTTTGTGGTGTGTATTATAAAAGTTGGTTTGTTGATTGTAACAATTCATTTAAGTAGATGTCTTTCAGAAAAACTCGCGTGTGTCCCTGACCTAGCCCTAGTTACGTTAGGGTTATTTAGTGTGCGGCCATGGCAGCCCAAGGAGGGGAGTCACCGCCCCCTCCTTCCCCGTCCACCTCCTTTCGACGCCTGGTAGAAGCCTGCAGAAAGAAGTCGACCATCTCAGAAGCTCCGAGTTTTGTTAAGAAATTGGATGATATACCAAGGATCAACCTGCCACCTGAACATCCAATGAAAGTCGCCCTATCCCTCTCTGAACAAGGACTCATCAACCAGTTTATGGGACTCTGGCCCTCAACCAAATCCACAGACAACTGGATACAGCGAAATTGGAGGCCTCTAATAACAAATAGTGTGACATGCTACGTGGTCAGGCGAGGATACTTTATTTTCGAATTTATCTCCCAGGAGGAAAGAGATTTGATTTTCAGAAATGGCCCTTACTTCATGGGCAGTCAAGGGCTCTACCTAAACAGATGGACCCTGACTTTTGACCCTGCTTCAGAGGTCCCCAAGGATGTCTCGGTCTGGGTAAGACTCCCCAACCTACCGATTCACTGCTGGAACCCCTCCTCACTTCAGGCAATAGGTAATGGTCTTGGTCGCTACATTGACCAAGCAGAACCAAGAGACCGGTACTCCTATGCACGGATCTGTGTGGAGGTTGATCTGGAGGTAGGTCTACCCGAGGCAATAAAACTGAAGGTCGGCAACTAACAACACTTCCAAAAGCGAGATTACAAACAACTCTCGTTCAAGTGCAGAGCCTGCCATGAATATGGCCACTTCCAAAGGAACTGCCCAAAAATCCCCCCCTCCACAGAAAAAGAAGGGGATGAAGGCTGGCAGCAGGCCTGGAAAGGGAGATCAAAAGCAAGAGGCCAAATAAATGAGCAGACAGAACCACAGAAATCCGAATCCTCAGGAACCAAAGAAACGGAGAACAACTTCAATATCCTAGCCGAAGAAGCGGAGGAAAGAGAACAAGCTCCAAGTAAAGAAGTTTGAGAGGGAGAAAAGGAAGATCAAAATCCTGAAGACAAGGGGAACAAGACAACAGAAGAAGAAGGGACGCAAAATAACTCCCCCCAGAAACAAGAAGGCAGTCAGAACATAGAGGAAGGGGAGATCTCTATAGGTAGCGACTCGGACGAAGAAAATGAGGTATGGGCCACCCCAAATAAAACGGGAAGAGGCCGAAAAACATAAAAAGCTGGGAGGGACCAAGAAGCCTACAAAGATGTGCTAAATGGGTCGCAACCCACGATCAAACAACTGATGAATGTTCGTCACACATGGAAGCAGGCCAAAGCCTCCCAAGGAGGCCATCCCTCCCCCCAAGGTTTATAATGATTATAACCTCCTGGAACTGTAGGGGAATGGGAAGCAAAAAGAAGGAAGAAGCACTTAAATATATAATCAAAACCTCGAAAGAAAGTATCTTACTTCTCCAGGAGACTAAAATGAGCCAGCAGGATGCGCTCAAAACCTTGTTGAATGTTTGGAAAGGAAGCCTTGAAGTTGTTGGAAATTCCAGAGGCGCCTAAGGAGGGCTCTGCACAATGTGGAATGCCTCCAAAATAGACATGCTCAGTTCTGACACTTGCATGCATTGGATTCACACCAGATTTCTCCACAAAGACACGGGCTGCTAGGTAAGCGTCTTTGATATTTATGTTCCACAGCTTTTGGGGGAAAAAAAACACTGTTGGGAGTCCTTACAGGGCTACCTTCAGCAAAACAATCTCACCAATATCATCCTTGGAGGAGATCTAAATGTAACTCTAGCCCAGGAAGAGAAAAGGGGCAGCTCTATAGTGAGATATCCAGCCAGAGAATGGGTAGAGGACTTAGCCTCAGCCTAGGACCTCCTTGATATTAAACCAATCAAAGGATGTTACACGTGGACCAATAAGAGGATTGGTCCTGGGCACATTGCTGCCAGACTAGACAGATTTCTTGTACAAAGCTCCCTCCTGCTACTAGGACTCGAAGAAAAAGCAGAAATTCTGCCCCACAGTGTTTCTGATCATAAGACGATTCGGTTAGAAATAAAAAAAGACCAAGTCAGAGGGCCCATCCCCTTCAGATTCAGCCCAAGTTGGATAAATGACAAAGGCTTCATAGATCTAGTAACAAAAATATGGGCCACCACAGTTCAAGGCTCAACTTTCTACGTGTGGGAGGAAAATATTAAAAGGCTAAAAACCACTCTGAAGCTTTGGGCAAAGAGCCAACCAAGACCAATAGCAATGCGTCTAGCAGCCCAAAGCCATCTCGAGGCCCATCAGTTGGAAATGGAACAGAAGGAGATCACTCCAGCAATCTTGCAACATGAGGACAACCTCCAAAGGCAATGGCACAAAGCCTGCAGAATGGAGGAAAACTATTGGAGGAAGAAGTCAAGAAGCTTATGGCTGAAAGAGGGAGACCGTAACACAACCTACTTTCATAAACAATAGGAATCAAGGAGACAATATAAGGCAGTGACAAACGTCCAAGTCCAGAATAAAACAATTGCAGATCCAGAGGGCATTAAACAAGCAGCTTATGAAGCTTTTGAGAAGCTATACATAGATCCAAAAGACTCGGCATTGGACCAGCAGAGGTACCCTTTCACGGTTATTCCAAGGCTAATAAACGAAGACATCAACAACAAGCTAACCAGAGAGATAACGCAACAAGAGATAAAGGAGGCCCTTGATCAGATGAACCCAGAAAAGGCACCGAGACTGGGCGGGTTCACTGCCAGATTCTATCAGTAGTGCTGGGGAATAATTAAAAAGGATCTAACCAAAATGATTCAGAAGTCACAGAAGGCCAGTAAGGTGGGAGGAAGCACCAACTCTTCCTTTCTGGCACTCATCCCGAAATAAAAAGGAGCGATTGCATTCAACTGTTTCAGACCAATCTCTTTATGCAACACAAGCTATAAAATCCTTACCAATGTAATAGCAAATCGCCTCAAGGTAGCTCTCCCTCTCATCGTTCATGAAAATCAAGGCGGCTTTCTCCAAGGGAGGTATATCGCCGACAACATCATCCCGGTTCAAGAAGCGATTAACTCCAGCGTCCTAAGGAAAGAAAAAGGTATGGTGATTAAACTGGATCTCGCTAATTCTTTTGATAGAGTCAGACATGAATTTTTATTTGAAGTTATGAGGAAGTTTGGGTTCGATTCACATTTTATAAGTTGGATAAAAGCCTGCATCAGATCTCCTTGGATTGCCCCTCTAGTGAATGGGAAAGTAACTACCTTCTTCAAAGCCTCCAGGGGCCTAAGGCAAGGATGTATTCTATCGCCCTTGCTCTATGCAATTCAAGCATTAGTTCTCAGCTACCAATCGGAAAACTCCCAAATTCATAAAGATCTTCATGGCCTAAAAATAGCACAAGGGGTGAAATACATCAACCATGCACAATTCGCGGATGATACATTGTTGCTGGGGGGAGCAAGCCCAATAATAGAAAAAAAGTTCAAGGAAGAACTAGACGCCTATGCAGCATCCTCCGACAGTGTAATAAATCAGACTAAGAGTAACATTTATGATTGGAACATCACCCCAAATGAAATGCTGAGAATAACAAGAGTTCTAGGGATGGAGGGGCATACAAACTGGGAGGCCTTTAAGTACCTGGGAGTTCCTATCTTTAAGTTTGCTCCTAGAGCCTCCCACTAGAACCATCTTGTAGAAAAAATCAAGAATAAATTCACTTCTTGGGGGGCAAATTGGCTAAACTTAGCAGTGAAGGCAGTCTTGATAAAGGCTGTGGTGTCTAGTATCCCTATCTACCAATGCTAGCTGCTGTTAGCACCGACCATAGTCATCCAAAAAATTGAGGCTTTTCAGAGACGATTCTTGTGGGAAGAAGGGAGGCAAGAAAAGAAAAAGATGCACTTGATTAGCTGGGAAAAAACCACAAAGCCCTTCATGGAAGGAGGTCTCAATTTAAAAAAAACAAGGATCCAAAATTTGGCCTTAGGGGCAAAGCTTCTTTGGAAAATGATCACTGGCAATCCCACTTGGAGTAAACGCGCTCTCTGGAGGAAATACTTTCACGGGTCTTAGAAGAGAAGCTTAGAACTCCCATGTAAGGATTTGAAAAGCTCTTCTATCTTCGCGCTATGAAAAAAGGCGCTCCCTCACTTCACCCCTCATCTAACCTGGGTGCTGAAAAATGGTAGGAAAATAAGAATCTGGACAGACTCAATAATGGGAGACCCAATGCTAGATCAGCATCAAGATCTACAGGGCCTCAAAAGCTGGATGGACAGTCAAAACATTTTAACACTCTCAAACATTTCAGTATGGGGAGAAGAAAGGCCTCACCTCTGGCAAGGGTGGGAAGTCCCAAACAGACTAGCAATTCTAGACAGTCAATGGGATGTTCTTAAGAAGTGTCTTCAAGGGAAATCCCCTCTAAAAAAGATAGGTAAATATGAAAGAGGATGGGGAAGGAGTGCTCAGGCTTACACCACAGCAGAGGGCTACCATCTCTTCAACTCTGTCCCCACTGCTATGCCTAATCCG